>JAWPHD010025476.1:0-16150 GCA_037043455.1 Cyrtodaria siliqua
AAATGAATTTGCTATAAATAATTTGCATACATGGTAAAACTGGAAAAACATGTTTTACATATTATGCTGATTTTAGCTGTTCTTAAAGGTTCAAAACCAATAATAAACATGCATTTGCCGCATGTGCATTTATGATACAGGTAACACCTTCCCCCTTAAAGAAAAAAAATGATGTATGTAATAAGCAATACAATAATGTAATTAATATTTTTTTCAATTTTAACAACATAATGTTTGTCTTTTCAAAAATCAACAAGTGTTAACACATATATTAAATTACGCTTGTTTAAATATCAATACAATAATGTAATAATATTTTTTCAATTTTAACACATAATGTTTGTCTTTTCAAAATCAACAAGTGTTAACACATATATTAAATTACGCTTGTTTAAATATACACAATTATATTAAATACGAGGCAATCGGCAATTAAATTATCTTTTCCTCTGAAATCTCACTATCGTTCTATTGCAACATCAAACTCCACCTCATCAATCTTTAATTTTTGTTTTTCATTTTACTTATGGAAGTGAGTGGATAGTGATCACTGAAGACAACTATTGGCGAAATAGATAAAGTTAAATACACTTCAAAATGTAGTAATGCAAAAATGAGTGACAAACACTTCAATAGTTGAATAATTTGTCTGATGCTAGTTGAACGTTTTCGAAAAGTAACAAACTGGATGATCAACACCATTTCACCAGCAACAATTTCGCTAGCATCAACTACTCATTTAAATAGAAATTTAAAATGTGTTGCTGAAAGCATATGGCTTTTAATTTGTCAAATGACTGTTGGCATTCTTCGGTCAAAACAGATTCATTTCTTTACTCAATAAATGTGTAAAAGGTTCAGCATTGACTGAAAAGTTATGACAACATTTTCTATAATAACCAGTCATACCGAGAAAACGCATCAATTACAAGACGGTACAGAAAATTCAGAAATAGCCTTGACTTTGGCCTAAATAGGTTTAACCTGACCCTGTATCACTTCATGTCCAAAACATGTGACAACTGCGCGACAAAATTCACTTTTGTTGAGTTGACGGTTAAATTCTCATCACTAAGACGATAGAAGAAACGTCTAATGGTCTGTAAATGGACCCATGAGTTGTTGTAAATGATCGTATCATCGATGTAAGCGTCACATGGAATTGGAAATGAATCATTTTTTGTGATAATGTTGACTTTTCTATAGTCAGTACACATCCGGTGTGTATTATCCGGCTTTGATACAATAATACATGGTGAACTCTATTCACATTTACTCGGTTCAATGAAATTATTTTCCATTAAGTATTGAATTTCTTTTTTGAGATACTGTTGTATGGGGTACTATTGTCTAGAAGGATTCATTCCATATGGATGCTGTATATCGGAGTAGAATTTCCTACATCGACATCATGGTAAATTTAGACAGTTCTTGTTGGAACATCAGAAAATAAGTGCTCATATTAATGTATTAACTGTTTCAGCTCGTGTCTCTGTAATGGTTCTAGATGTGATAGTTTCTCGTCAAGAATTCTCAAATTGTCACTGTTTTGTAATTTCGCTAAACCAGGATCATTTTACTGTTCATTCTTATTCTGTAATCTTTCATTGGAATTTTCAAGTGGGAGAGATCAAACTGCATCTACTAAATGTGAAGAAAGGCTATCTCTGTCAATGTATTCTTTTGGCATATTGTTATGACAAATTTGACGTTACTTTCGCCTTCCAGTAGTATTGATAATTTAATTTAATTCACTGATCCTTTTCTCTATTGTAAAAGTATTGTAAAAGGACCGTGCTACCTAGCTTGTAAAGACATGCCAAGAATAGGTAATCAAGCAGGAACTTTATCACCAGGTTTGCAATTTCTTTCTTGAGCAGTCAAATCATATCTTGTTTTCATTTATGATTGAGATGATTTGAGATTAGACTGAGATACCTCACAAGTTTTTGCAGTTTCTGTCTAAAATCAGACATGTGTCTTCTTCTTAGAGAATTTTCTTTATAAATAATTTAAGTCACACAAGTCTATACCATCATCGTAGTCTTTTTTAGTGTCAAAACTGTATGACCTAATAATGTTTTTGAGTGTCTGGTGAAGTCGTTCTAGAGCACCGTGACTGTCCGGATGATAAGCCGGATACTTAAACTGTTGAATGCCTAGCTCATGCACGACCTGTTGAAATACACCAGACAAGAAATTTTACCCTTGATAAGAGAAATATTTCGGAAAGGCAACTAATGTGAACAACTTGACAAGAGCCTTCACAATAGACTTTGTCTTAACGTTTCTAAGTGGAATAGCGTCTCACACATACTCGTCAACAGATATTGATTACCAGACTTGGTCTTAAATAAAGTCCCAACATAGTCCAATATTATTTTACTGAAAGATTCGTCAAATGCTGAAATGGGTGGACGATGGGCTTTTGAAATCTGTTGATTGGGTTTTCCTACCATTTGACATGTATGACAAGACCTAAAGTATTTTAAAACATTCTTTGTTGATTTTTGGTCAATACAAATAACACAAACTCTTGTGATATGTCTTATTGACACCTAAATGACCAGACAAAAGCAATTTCTTGGGCTAAACTGAGAATTTCCTGACGATATGAATTAGGAACTACAATTTGGTAATTGACAGTCCATTCATTATCATCGGAGACATCGCCATTTTCTCATCAGGATCCGAACTTGCTAAGATTCTAATACTCATAATATTAAAGCGGTTTTTACTAACGGCAGTTTAGACAATTGCACAATGTGGACTTGCCAAGAAGTTTGTGAAGCACTTATCTTCCTACTAGATAATATTTTCGTCAGGTATGGAACTACCATTTGCAGACAAATTGTTGGTATCCCTATGGGAACGAACTGTGCACACCTTGTCCCAGACTTGTTTTTATATTGCCTCGAAAGAGATTTCATGTTGAGTCTTTCACCAGATACCCAGGCAGATGTTATTGAAGCCTTTAATGACACCTATCGATATTTGGAAGACATATTGAACATTGACAACCCTTTCTTTTCTACAATGGTTAATAACATATGTCCTAAATAAGAACTTCAACTTAACAAAGCTAATATTTCTGATACTAACGCTTTTTTCTCGATTTACATCTCTTAATTGAAAACGATGAAACAATTAGCAAAATATATAACAAGAGAGATGATTTTAATTTTGATATTGTTACTTTTACCCATTTAAATCAGGATGTTACCCAAGCAACTGCTTATGAGGTATATGTCTCTCAACTTATTTGTTTTTCTAGGGCTTGTACTCGAGTAGAGGACGTTAATATTCGTAATCTTTGTATAACTAAAAAGCTACTCCATCAGAGCTACCATTACCATAAACTTCGTAAGTCCTTTGCAAAGTTGTATTATTATAACCCTGATCTTCATTCCACACATAAAAGTCATTTAAGAACTCGTCTTCTTATGGTGACGTGATTTACAAACTTCGTAAGACCCTTGGTCATGATCACTTTCATACTAACTTTGTTAAACTTGTTGAAAAGAAATATAAAAAGATCGAACAGGGAAAGTAGCATTCAAGGAGGACAGTAAACCACAAAACACAGAAACGAACACGCAAACAGACAAACAAGAAGGCAAAAGCAATAATAAATGCAAACGACATCACAAACACAAAAGGGATGATAATAGGGCTACCTCCCTGGAACGGTCAGTGGAAAGTAGGCCACTGGGGGTTTAAACCTGTTCTCGGGTGCACCAAACATCACACTTACCCTACTGTCATCCCACTAAAACAGGACAGTGTAAATAAAAATATCCCCGCCATGATCTAATCTCTAACCAACAATGCAGCATCAATAGGCAATATAAGTAAAACACAAATATGCTCGTGTAAATATAATACAAAAAAACAATAGCCTAAAAAGCCACAATGAAATTACTCAAAGACTTGACAGAAGCAAGAGCAGTAAGAGAATAAACCATTAAGGGCACGACAAGAGAAAGTTCATAGACAAACATCAAACGCCACCGTCCCAATGGGCTTTAAGTAGGCGTCATCATAGGGACCACAGCCTGTCCGGTCATCGTACAATTAAAGAGGAAAGCATAGACTGTAAAAGGGTCCACCACCAAGCATGCAGTACGTTGCAAAATGATAGGGTCATAACTATTTTGATAAACCTTTTAACAAGTTTAACAAAGATAGTATGAAAGTGATCATGACCAAGAATTTTACGAAGTTTATAAATCTCATCACCATAGAAGTCAGGTTGTGATAGACCTTGTCGCAGACGAGTCCTTAAATGTTTTTATATTTGGAAAGAAGATCAGGGTTACGATGATCAAATTTTGCAAAGGTTTTACGAAGTTTATGGTGACGGTAACCCTGATTGAGTAACTTTTTATTTACACAAAGATTACGGATATTAAAGTCCTCAACTCGAGTACCAGCTCTAGAAGAACGAATAAGTTGAGACACATACACCCCATAAGAAGTTGCTCGGGGAACATCCCCATCCAAGTGGGGATAATTAACAATGTCAAAATTAAAATCATCTCTCTTGTCATAGATTTTGCTAATTATTTTACCATTTTCAACCGAGAGATCTTAATCAAGAAAAGAAGCGTTATTATCAGATATATTAGCTTTGTTAAGCTGAAGTTCTTTAGGATAAATATAATTAACCATAGTTGGAAAGAAAGGGTTATCAATGTTCATATGTCATCCAGATACCGAGAGTTGCCATTAAAGGCTTTAATAACATCTGCCTGGGTATCTGGTGAAAGACTCAACATGAAATCCCTTTCATAGCAAAATAAAAACAAATCTGCGACAAGTGGTGCACAGTTCGTTCCCATAGGGATACCAACAATTTGTCTATAAACGGTGGTTAAAATCGAAAATATTATCTTATAGGCAGATGAGTGCTTCACAAACTTCATAGCAAGTCCACATAGTATAATTGTCTAAACTGCCGTTAGTAGAAAAACGCTGCCCTGTTGGTTAGAGAATAGTTCATTGGCGGGGATTTCTTTATTTACACTGTCCCGTTTTATTGGGATGGCAGTAGGGAAAGTGTTGTGTGCACCCTTTTTTGGCTCTGACCGTTCCAAGGCGGTAGCCCTATTGTCAACCCGTTTGTCTTTGTGATGTCTTATTTTGCCTTTTATTCATCTTTAACGTTATTCTTTGTTTATGTGTGTGTTGATGGTTGACTGTCTTCCTTAAATGCTGTGTTTGCATTTCAATAAGTTGTGATCTCGATAGTTTGACATGATCTTTTTCATTCAAACTATTAGAAGTAGAATGATCTGGTAAGTGAATGTTATTTCAGATAGGCTAAGATCAAGAGACATCTTAACCCCTCTATTATAAGACTGAACAAGCCAAGTTAATGTCAGATGAAAGATCATTATCAATGCCTTCTTTTGTCATAGCTCGATTAACTGCACAAGCCGGGATATAAATCTGGTATTTCCTGTTCAACGGGATCAGGGGATTGATCCAAAGAAGGTTTGTCAGATACTAGTGGATTAACCGCGACCTAATCTCCAGCTAGGTCAATGCCTAGTAACAAATGGACACCTTCAAAGGGCAAAGAAGATCTTATTCACACAGCCACAGGTCTAGTAATCAAATATGATGACAAAGAAATATTATGGACAGGGACAGTCAAATAACCGTACTCTACTACTTGAATAGGTACATTTATTTAGTACCAGAATAAGTATTCTCAGAAAAAGTGAACGTATCTTTTAATATAAGAGATTCAGAAGCTCCTGTGTCACCTAATATTTTTAATAGGAATAGGTTTGGTTGAATCACCAATATGTGATATAGATCCTTCAGATATGATTGGTTCATAAGTCTCCATAACAGAATCAGACTGGGATTTCTTGCCCTTAAACATTGCATTGTTTCAAACACAAGACTGGGGTTTAGACCTTAAAGAGGTGAGACCTTAAAGAGGTTGAATAAAATCTTTTTGTTGATGCTTTCTTTTCAAAGTAAAGCACTCAGAGATAAGGTGACCTTTCTTGTGCAATAAGTAATTTGAGATAAGGATGTTTGATCAGTATTCACATTAGATGCTTGATGCTTAGAAGTACTAGTACTGGAAGTACGAGACTGAGATTTAGAAATTACTATTGTACGAATTAGAGGGTTTCTTAAATGCAGAATGCTGCTGACGGATTGATTTTTTCAGAAAAAGAGACCTTGTGAGTTAGCGAATAATCATCTTCCAAAGTTTCAGCATTTAGCTAAATAGGTTTTAACATCATTGTAAATACACTTTTTTAAATCTTCAATTACAATAAGTTGCCTTTACATACATGTATCATGATTGCGTTCAATTTACTTGAATGTACACCATCTAGCAAATAATTGTTTTTCGTTCGGGCAATTTCAAAATGTGTTTGATCACTTTCGTGATCGATTTTTGTCTTGTATATCATGTATATCATTGACATTTTGTGCGTTGACGTCGCCAGTAACCAACATTATACATATCTTGTTAACACAATAACGTCATGCATTTGTTCAAGATATTGACGTCATTATTGATGCGAGTGTTTTTATCTTTACCCATAGAGATAATACGTTCCATCCCCATGCGGATACCCTTATCCGGTACACTGATGGAAGAAAATGTCCACCTTTAAGGAGAATAGGAAGACTCTGATTTAGTTGTTGTCCTGTTTAGTATTTGAACCAATTGTTATGTTTTTCAAGTAGAATACTGTTTAAGCCGGGGTGTGAGAGTGTATGCATGTCATGTTTGTGTTCGTTTCTTCCAAGTGATCCTCATTTAATTCATACGCAATTTTAGCTGATGAATAAAATCAATACAAATATAAATATATCGCATGGTTTAACTAATCACCATGTTTTCCCTTATGCAGGAGCATGTGCTGGATGGAACCCTGTTACGTAACTATTGTTGCAATAATAAGGAAATATAAAAGCTCTAACGACGTCCTGATAAATTATGCAGAAGTTATTATTGGCTAATAAAGCTCCGTTATCGCACCAATACATCCACATGATAAAATACCAAGTCGTTATATGTGCATAATGTATTGCCTTAACCAGGTTAGGATCTGAAAGTGTAACTACACTGACAATCGGAATATGGACGTGTTATTTTTTCTATCGTACGTTATTGTTTTATTTAAAATGAAGCAAAGAAAATAAAAAAAATAAAACATTATACTACTTGTAAACTGTGAAAAGTGCTAATTTTATTCTGAATGTGTACGTTTTCAAATATATAAAGAAGTAATAAACTCATATAGTTCTAACAATGAGTGACTAAATAGAGAATATTATGTCAGTGCCTTTTACTATCAAGTTTATTAGGCGAGGCTTAGAAAACGAAGATTGGCGAGGCTCTGTCGAGCCATTCTTCGAGAGCCGAGCCATTCTTCGTTTTCGTGCCGACATAATATTCTATTTATCATGTAGATTATCCACATTTTTTGTATGAATTACTATAATTTCCTTTTTCTCAGAATGTTACGCTTATCGAGGACGCCGCCATGTTGTTGTTTTTCTGTTTGTTTTATGACGTCAGGCAACGTTACGTGCATGCCGTCAGATAACGTTACGTACAATAAATGCCGAGGGATTCCGCATTGATTTGCTCTATTGGTCATTGCCTAATAAAGCAAAATTTAATAGGTCACCCGTTTATTGGGCAGAAAAGTGCATATCTGCATGATAAATAAAAATAATTGTATAGTATTACTGGTTAGTAACAAGCAGCAATTTACATCCACTGTGAACCATATTAAATATGGCCATTTCATCGACTTTGATATGGCGGTTATCACGGACAACATGCTATTATATATATTTTATATTCACAGGAGATGATCATACCGAAAGGAAATACTAATTCAATAGAGGATCTTACTTATTGATTGAATTTAATAAAACAGTGGCCAAGAAATAAATGATTCCACGATGTGACAAACACCGTAATAACTGCTGCCAACTAGATTAGTATATTTAAGTACAAATGAGCACAAATCTATATATTCTATTTATCAAAAATTGTAGGTATACATGTCTAACAGAAAATGTAACAAACACAGTAAATCAAAGTAGATTGGTTTCCTTTATGGACTGCACTGTAAATGGGTACTTTTCAAAATGAAACATTAATACACATATACTGTTATAAATTTATCTGATATGGTCTTTTTAGCAAAAAGCAATAGTCTTGGCGCGTTTCTTTTATGTACTTGTGATTTTGACTGTCAGTGTTTCACCCTTTGTGGGGAATTAATAAACTTGTCCTGTAATATTTTGAAACGTATTTGATGTGATCATATCTTACTGATGTGTCTTCTTTGACAAAGCAATATCCTGTGCTAGAAGAAACTGTAAACAATTTTGCACAAATGTGAAATCATTTCGTGGTCCGAGTATTAACTTGTATACCCCATCCAAGCCCTTCTCGAAGTAGCAAAAACGGGGTTTGCTGGGGTATGAAATAAAATCTTAATTTCGTCTTAAAAAGTTTGCATATTGTAAAATTAAAACATTTAATAGGTAATTTTAAGCAGGTTACGGCATTTATCAGTATTTTCTTTTTTAAACGTGTTTTATTGTCGAAATATCCGTTATAAAATCCTGTTAATATATGCTTTCCCATCGCTTAATTGAGTTAAAGCGGAAACACTAATGTATATGTAAGTGTTAAAATGTTCTTTTTAAAAAAATTAGCATCAATATTAAAAAGTACATGTTCGTAATATGGAAATACTGTATATGTTTTATTCATTTTAATGTATATCGATCCAGTCTATTTTGCGTGCATTCATTTATTTATTGTGTTATATAAACTATTGCCATTTGTATTCTATATTCGATCAATTTATATTTATTTTTTATATATTTCATTATCATTCTAGTTGGTTAAAATCCCAATCTAGTTCCATTCATTCTCTTTGAACACATTAAAATCCATTTCCAAAGTAATGAGTTTGTTTGATATGTCATTTAAAATGATTCACTAGTATATGTCTTCATCCCTGACTGGCATCGTAGTGACGAGTGTTTACAGACAGCGAATGCAATACACCCAATATATACATCAGTAAATCATATTATATTATATAATTTAAAATCAAAGTTACATTATCTCAATTAAGATATGTGTGTTCAAATTTAAAAGCTCATGCCCTTTAAATCCAGCTAGCGGCATACTTGTTTTTAACATGTTATTTCTTTTCAATACAATAAAAGCAGTACTTATGAAATTATTCCTAACAATGTATTGCATGGTGTATTGAAAAGAAACGTTTAGTTTAATAGAAATATATAGAGAGAAAGGTAGAAGACACTTTTATCTCTATTTCTCAAATATCAACACAGTTCTTAGAGAACACAATAATATACACGTAACACATAAGGCATTCAATAACTAGTGGCATACTTGGTATTTTCTATCTGCCTCAATGCATTATGACGATTAAGACTGGCAACTTAAAAAGTGAGTCTGATTGTTAATACTGTTCCACGGTAAATGTTTTATAATATTTGTAAAATGTACTAGATTATACAGTTCATGTTAACCAACGATACGTCTCCGATTTAATTTGATGTTGGTCGCCGTAAACGTTGTGCTATTTAGCGATGCCCACGATAAGTTGTTTACATGGCTGTTAACCTGTTTTATAATATTTGCCAATCAATAACTATATACATATTAGTATTGCCGTTTGTAAGATGAACGTAGATGCCAATAATAAAGACATATCCAATAAATGTTCACAACGTCGCACATGTATCCTTCGTTATAGCACAGACATAAGCAATGTGAAAAAAAATGAATCTTTTCCGGACATTGTAAACTTACGCACAAAATTATTGCACTGTCAAATAGTTTACTGTCATCATTGAATGCTACATTTTTTGTTGCTATTTCTCTAGTTCAGAATACAGAGCTTGTCTTTGGAATAGCAATAATGCTTGGTACACCCTAGAACCTGGTTTAAACCCCAACGGTATTTGTTAGCCACTGACCGTTCCAAGGTGGTACCCTATTTTCAACCCGTCTATGTTTCTGATGTCATATCTTGCATTTTATTCATCTTTATAAGTATTGTTTGTTTCTGTGCGTGTTTTTTGTTGACTGTGGTCCTTGAATGCTACATTTCCTGTTCGAATTCTATGTGTACTTTTATTTATACATCCTTCCAGATTAATGTTTTCTCACACTTGTGTCATATAATCAAGCAAGCTATGCGTCTGTTGTTACAAAATATGTCTCATGTTCCACCGAGATGGAAATATAAAACAGGTCTTGGGAATAAATAAACCTAATGCATTCAAATATTATATTCCAAGTATAGTATTTTCACAAACAGAACATGTCAGTAATGGATTTGCATCAACTTCGTCCACTGCCAGTAAGATTTTATCAGGCACTGATGAATAGCTTCTCACAGATTATTTCTACTGTGCATTACTTTATATAAATATTTGAATTTATTAAACAATTGTAAACATAAAAAGAACAGGATTGCACAAGGCGCTATTTGATATATAGCAATTAGAACACTTAAACGAGACAAAGTAGCAGACTTGATGTTATAGATTATATTCCTGACAGTTATATAAGGTGCTCCACCTCTCACACTCGATATCATCGACTTTCGATGGTTACACTACTCCGGCCGATAAAGGTTCTGGGTATTGTTTAACCACCCGTAGGATATGTTGTCTGCTTTTTTATTTATTTAAAATAATTTTATAATAATATTTATTTTGACTGTTAATTGTGATGCGCAGGCTTCATAACCGCTGTTCCCAACTAAATTCCATTTTGTTTATTTCACTCCTCGGGGCATATTATTGTATTAGATATTTGCTTCTGGACATGGAATAATGGCAGTAAATATGGCATGTCCACCGCCATATGCATGCCATCTTCGGGATGGTTAAAATTCTGTACTATTGATTTTATGAATAACGAGTTCTGCTCAACCCGGGGCTAGAGGGCGTGAACGGTAGCAAGCATATTTCACTACCGTTCATGAACAGTCTCAATCAAACCCAGACTGCAATATTTCGTATTTCTCGTGTTAGGCCGTTTCCAAAGGTCCGCTTTCATACTCTTTCTTTAAAGCGGTATTCCACTTTCATATACACATGCATGAATGATTTCTAGTCTTATTATATCATCTTATATTCCAAATAGAGATGTCGCTTTCATTAAGATGTGTTACCGAGGTAACGTCAAAGTGATTTATTGGCAACATATAAACTAATTTGTCTGATTATTGGACTCTGGAGAACAATTATTTGAACACTTATCTTGGAGTCTTTGCTTACGTACCATTCTGTATTGATACATTGTAGATAAGGTGCTGTTTGCTGCATTGCGATCAGTGAACAGGAAAGCATAGCGCTATACAAATTGTTATTGATTATATACAATAAAACAATGCATGTACTTTATATGTTAGATTGCATACATGTAGGTTATATTTGTAACATGCCTCTTGAAACTGATGTCCATTTTGACATATAGCCCTGTCAGTTCCATTAATGTTACCTCAAAGTCATTTATATTTAACCCCGTAATGCGTGTGTTAGGTTTGATAATTGTCTAACAGGTCTGAGGTTTTATTAAACTATTATTTATTTAGAATTTGGAGAAAATGTTAAACCGTCTAATAAACAAGATAATAGTTTACGGACGCTATGATAGTTAACAATGAAGCTAAAAATTATATCCATTTTGTAATCTACCTCTTTTAATTGCTGCGGAAAAGTAGGTCTCGTGTAAGAACTCATACGTACTTGAGAGTAGGTATTTTGTGAGAAACTCATATATACTCAATCCAATGTCAGTGGAAGTAGTGTATGCGAGTCCTACACGTTACTGAATAAAATGTATGTATGTTGGAGTCCTACGCGTTACTAAATAAAGTGATTGTATGTGTGAATCAAACAGGTTACCAAATAAAGTGTCTTTACGTATGAATTCTACACATTACTGAATAAAGTGTCTTTATGTATGAATCCTACAGGTTACTGAATAAATTGTATTGATATGGGAGTCCTACACGTTACTGAATAAAATCTATGTATGTTTTAGTCCTTAATGTTAATGAATAAAACGTATTTATGTGTGAATCAATCCTACGTGTTACTAAATAAGGTGTCTTTTTGTGTAAATCCTACAGGTTGCTGAATAAAGTGTCTTATGTGTGAATTCTACACGTTTCTGAATAAGATGTCTTTATGTGTGAATCCTACAGGTTACTGAATAAAGTGTCTTTATGTGTGAATTCTACACGTTATTGAATAAGGTGTATTTATTTGTGAATCCTACAAGTTACTGACTAAAAGGTTTCTATGTGTGAATCCTAAACGTTACGGAATAAAGTGTCTTTGTGAGTGAATCGTACAGGTTACTGCATAAGGTGAATTTATGTTACTGAATAAAGTGTTTTTAGATCTCAATACACACTTAGCTCCCTTGTATGTGACTGTAGGATGATTCTTACACCATAAAAAGTAGAGGTGTGTTCTTCGGTTTGAGATATTTTTAATAATTGGCCATGGATATTTTCTTTTCCTGTTGCAGGTGAGAAAACAATAGTGTGAGATTGGATGAACAGTGATTAGACGACACTGACAGCAAAATGTGACACATTTGTGGGTGCTCAAAATGCGTATGAATTTAGGTGCAAACTGTTTAGTGAAAGCCGAAAAGAGTACCTTGCCTGACACCACTCCTATTTAAAAAAAAACAAACTGGGCTATGTGCCAGATTTTATGGATTTTTATGAGCAGCAATAACTGTATTTTACCAAAAAAATACTTTTAGACTTTAAAGGTTTGATTTAGAATGGGAAATTGGACTTTATTCCCTATGGCCAACACAGTAAAATCGAAGTGTGTAGTGAGACCTTTATGTGTGAATTCTACACGTTATTGAATAAGGTGTATTTATTTGTGAATCCTACAAGTTACTGACTAAAAGGTTTCTATGTGTGAATCCTAAACGTTACGGAATAAAGTGTCTTTGTGTGTGAATCGTACAGGTTACTGCATAATGTGTATTTATGTGTGAATCATACAGGTTACTGAATAAAAGGGTTTTATGTGTGAATCATACACGTTTCTGAATAAAAGTTTTTATGCGTGAATCATACACGTTACTGAATAAAGTGTATTTATGTGTGAGTCCTACCGGTTACTCAACAAAGTGTCTTATGCATACCATCTTCGAGATGGCATCACTTTCTGTACTATTGGCATGATTAATATTGAGTTCTGCTCATACCGGGGCTAGAGGGAGTTAACGGTTTCAAGTACATTACACTACTGTTGATGATCAGTCTCATACTTTTTTATGGGTGAGTCCTACACGTTGTGTCTTCATGTGTGTGTCCTCCGTTACGGAATAAAGTGTCTACATGTGTTAGTCCTTCACTTTACTGAATAACTGGTATTTATGTGTGAATCCTACACGTTCTGTCTTCATATTTGAGTCCTATAAGTTAAGCATGTGAGAATGAGTTGAAATGTATGCTCTCTACTTGCAGCGCCGAACAAGACGGCTTTCGTATGTCGATGCTTTTAACGGAAGAGAACTTGCACTACTGCAAGACTGATTATGTGTGACAACATATCCATTAAATTGCGGAAAATTCTCAATCCAATGTTCAGATTTCTGAGCAATGAATCACAATAAAATGACAACAGATGCGCGTGGATAGACAGACATAAACGACAAAATGATTCAAGTATTTTAGAAATTGTAAGCACGACACATTAATTAAAAGTGCAACAGCAAAACATAGTAAGGAATAAGACCTTGCGAGCAGAATTCGCCATGAATAAAGACATAATCATTGCTATTACTATTTGAAGTTCATTTAAACATATACAATTATATCGATAAGAGCAACATTTATTATATATTCAATATCATAATAACTCGACATTTCGATACATTTTAGGGGATTTCATAAAACTGACAGCATGCTGATTATACTGATTAACCAAAGCAACGCCGTCGCACTAAATAATCATACTGTCAAATTGTTCTCCAAGAAAACCCCTTTCTAAGGTATAATTTAGTATGATAGTCTTTGCTTTATTTGTTGACATTATGTACCGGTATATTAATGGCTTGGTGTCATATATGACGGTTTTTTAATGACTTGGCGTCGTATATGACGGTATATTAATGACTGGGTGTCATATATGACGGTATATTAATGACGGGGTGTCGTATATGACGGACTATTAATGACTTGGCGTCGTAATATGACGGTATATTAATGACTGGGAGTCATATATGACCAGTATATTAATGACTTGGCGTCATATATGACGGTTTTTAATGCACTTGGCGTCGTATATGACGGCTATATATTAATGACTTGGCGCTCGTATATAGACGGTACTATTAATGACTGGGTGTCATATATGACGGTATATGAATGACTTGGCGTCGTATATGACGTATATTAATGACCGGGTGTCGTAAATGACGGTACTATTAACCGAACTGGGCGTCATCTATGACCGGTCATATATTATGACCTAGGCGTCGATAAAATAATTAGAAATGGTCACCTCACCCTACCTGTATTTATACCGTTATCCGACACAACCGCTTAGCTGCTATTAACTGACGTCATCCGACGTCGACGTCGTTTTTCCGCGCAAAATACATCACTCCACACAAAATGAAAGTGAATGACAGGATAGGCAATACCATCAAAAGCTGTAAAACAAACACACACAATCACCATTGACACTAAGTACATCAACTATCCAACAAGTACACAATATCACTGACACACACCAACATGCCAATACTCCCAACACCAACCACTATACATCCCAATTAATTGTCACAACTACGCCCCCACCCAACCCAAACCACTAAACTCACCCAAACCACATCACCCAAAAACAATACACAAACACCATAAAACTACACCATATAACCAATATACATCTACAACCAAAACAATACAAATATAACAAAAACACTAAAATCATTCCAACACAAATACCAACTAAACAAAATATCTCCCTAACTACCTAAATCCCCCCCCACACATAACACCTACACAAAACTCCCCCCCCCCAACCACACCCCCACAACCAATCCAATCAATACCATCCCATCTACACACCCATCCATATATAACACACATACTTAACACCTACCCATCTAATAAACATCCCTTAACACAACATCCATTTATACACACATCTTACAACAAACATCCAATTTCTATAACATCCCTTAACATCATCAACTTATACCACACATCCTTCACAACCATCCATACACTTCATACACCACCATCCATATATACAACAATCCTTAACACAAACCATAATATACCACATCTTACAACACACCATCATTCTACCCAAACATCATTCCAAACCATCAATTATACCACACATCATTACAAACCAATCAATTCTACTAACATATCATTTACACAACAATCAATTCTACTAACAATCCCTAACAAACATCCAATTTACACATCCTTACACATCCATCACCTTATAACACATCTTACACAACCATCCCCATACACTTCATCACAACAATCATTTATAACAACATCCCTTACAAAACATCCATTTTATACCCCAAACATCCTTACAAAACCCATCATTTTCTACACATACTTAACACAACCATCATTTATACCACACATTCCCTTACAACACCATCCTACTACACTTCATACACAACACCATAATTTCACAACATCTTACACCAACCATCCATCTACCCACATACTTACACAAACACTCATTTATACTAACACATCCATTAACAACCATCAACCATATACACATCTTACACAACCATCATTTATACTACCCAAACCATCTAACAACACTACACTCATTTCTATACCCATCCTTACACACAACAATCAACCATACTACAAATCCTTACCACCATCACTTTACTATACCACATCCCCCTACTAACAACAACCAATACACATCATACCCCCCCCACAACATCCTAAATCAATCCTACTACACATCCTTAACAACCATCCAATTCTACTACACATCTTACACACCACTCAACACAATACCTACCCAAAACCCAACATACACTAAAACCACGAACCCACATAAACAACTC
>JAWPHD010025477.1:0-16150 GCA_037043455.1 Cyrtodaria siliqua
TGACAGTTATAGATCGAACAAGACATACATGAGGCCAAAAAAAGGTTTGTTTCCTATTGCATGCTCTAAAAAAAATAGGGTAGGTCGGTAGGCATTTTTTTTCCTTTTTTTTTTGTTGAGCAAGATATTGTGAGCTTCTATTTATCTCATAAAACCCATACATGTTGATGATACAATTGAAAGTTTCTCTGTTATGTTGTCAGTTTCCCAAGATATGACCGCCCCAGTTAAATTACGCATTCCTGTTACAAATAATAGGACACTTTAAACCAGAATACCTTTGTTTAACATGCATTTTGCTAATTAGTTAATTAGCATCGCATTGTTTACCTGAAAGAAAAAGATTAAACTCTGTATGTATCACGACGTTCCAGGCAAATCATATGGCTTACAAGATTATGATAAATCTTGTTCGGAACAATTTTTATTTTTTTAATTTTTGCATAAAACGTTAAAAATAGGGTCGATCGGGCTCGGGCCACCGGAAATATAGGTATGTTTTATTTGGCCGGACTTAAAATCAAATATAGGGCCATATGGCATGGTTTGACGTCTAAGCGTGACCTTGACGCTACGGACCTGTATTTTGCACGTGAAAATCCCTCCATAAAATGTGTGACGGACAGAAGGACGGACGGTGCGCTTGATCTAAGTCCACCCATCGGGGCAAAAAAACACACCAACTGTTCAAAAAATATTTGAATTTAGTCTTCATATTTTGACAATTGAGGTTGCATTGCCTTTACTATTTACCACAATACATATATGTCAAGTTTGTCAAAAGGTGACATCTATAGGTAATTACAAGTGTTTCAATCCAAAAATGTACATTACCTAGCAATCGTCAAAAACGCGAAAGAATTGCTTAAAGCAATCCGCATCTGAAATGGTCACTCGGACTTCACCGTACGCACTTCCAAAACACATCTGACATTCCGGTTCGCTATTTTTTTTACCCTGTCGACTTTAAAATGCTACAACTCGGGAAGTGTTCATTATTTCAATGAGATATTTTGTACAGTTATACAGAAAGGATTCAATTTGACGATCTTGACAAGCGCTTTAAGTTTTTACAAATCTTTGGACATTTATACAGGGTGTTATGCGCACTAACGTCGTTTTATTACTGGATTTTTAAAGTGAAAGCTTCCTCTGTCATTCCTTTTTAAACCCGCATAATCATTTTCCAAACATTTAAGCAAAATACGCAACAGAAAGCAAAAATACTAACCCCACCATTCAGTTCCAACAATTTCTCCAATCTGACCTCTGCAACCATCTGACTTCGCTGCTGCCGGCTGATCAGTGTGGTCAGCAAGCATTTTAATTGTGTCGTCTGCGTAGCATGGCAAACACTTGGAGGTTACTTTTTCCATCGTTCATGAACATTTATCTTACGTCAACAAATGTCGCTACGCATGATTTCCATTTTGGAAAGGTATTTCTAAGTTTGTTGCAACGGTAGCAATACGTTGTTGTTAAAACAAACTAAAATTCTCTTATTTTAATTGACCTAATAAAGGGCAATAACTCAGTAATGAATGCGTAAATATTCGTACTGAATTGAATTGAATTGGGGTTTTCGGCGCACCAACACATGAAAGGTTATATGGCGACTAACAGGAAAGTCTGGAATAAACGTGGCAGGCTCATCCGTCATTTACATCAAGATAAAATATGGAGAATGGCCTAGAACCTTCTTACCTGCAGGACTGAAGCAATGGAGCCATGTTTCCACGTTTGCATTTATGGTGTCATCCTATCCCTCTGCATGTGACAGTGTGTTTGGGAGATTGCAGTGGTTGTATTCTACCACGGCAACCACACGGGGCATATTCGTACTTACATTGTAGTTTAATTATAATGAGTTTTTGTTGTTTTTGTCGAACGTAGCAGTTGTCACGATGATCGGAATACTGTTTTACATATCCAACCTTATAAAATAAAGAGTTTTAATTACCATAATTAATGTTTAACAATTATTTCATTTTTTCAAACACTCACTTACATCTTACTACAGGGCGTTCAAATTGATGTCTACAATAACAAGTATATCGTGACATGCCAACGCAATGAGTCTTATTCAAAAATATATACTAAAAGGAAAAAGAAACGCATACTGGGTATTGTGTTTAATATGCCACTGCTAATCGAATGATACAGGGCGACATTATGCCTGTCATTTCGGAAAGAACCACAGAACATATTCATTATTTGACAAACAAATGTTTCTCGTCATATATTTGGTTACCCATTTAAAGTTTCATTAGTGACAGAATGCGCATTTGGCTGAAGCAGGTGAGCAAACTTAGGTTTTAAACGTTGCAATCTATTAACATTAAACACGGTACTTAATTAAATGGCTTGACTTTTTCAAGCGAAACTTCAACATTTATGAATTTCGTGTAACAAGTATACTTTGATATTAAAAGGTCTATTACATGACATATTTGTCCTTGCTGTAATTAGTTGTAGCCCCTTTTTGTACAAAACACGTTAAGATATATCTGGAATATTACGTAGAATAATAGTGTAGTATAGGCAATTTTTTTATTATGCGTTTCTTTTTCCTTTCAGTATATATTGTGTTGTGCCGACTAGCAAGCTGACCTAAATGTCAAGTAAGAACTTACTGTAGTGTGGGTGGGTGGTGGGTGGGTTGGTGATTATTGCGAGGTGTGTTGGTGGCAGGCAGGTCGTCTGGAAGGAATGGCAGGTAATGTCAAACGATTCTTTCTTTAGGTCCGATTGAAAGGAGTCCAGCAGAAATATTTCCCGTATATGGTCGCTAATAAATATCACATCCATGAGAGAGTGATAGTATGAATGTTAACCCTGAGGATTTATCAAACTCTCATGAATGTGATAGTTATTATACCTAAATGCTCTCGGGCCAAAATATGGTTCATCTTCAGTACAGATTTCACTTTGCCAGCTTTATTCTTCTTCAAAAAAACAACAAAAAACCGAACAGGTTCGTTTTCTGTCAAAGAATACTCCGGTTTCCTCCAACAGCACCACACGCCACCATCTGCATGTTAGGTTCAAAAGCTGACATGAGCTTATGCTAACTGGTTATATGATTATTATGAATTCTTATATAAATGGATAGAGTTATGGTTCTTGCGCTCTGCACTTCATTGCATTATCCTCTTTCACTGCAATCCCATTAGTAGTTTTCAAATATTGCTCCGGCCAAGAATTAGAAAATTACCTAGTACCAGCTCTTAATTCAAATAGACAGATTATGGTTCTTACTCTAGATGCACTTCCTTTCATTTCCCGCTGTTTTTGTGTTGTGTTGGCATAAATAAGAAAGGGTAGTAACTCGAATCTGAATGAACATAGTTATCGCAGTACCCTCTATTAATGTATGAGGTCATTTGGGTAGTTTTAAAGTTATCTTCTGGACAAAACGGCGACTAGATCTAGATTTGCTCCTACGAAATTTTACATGGAGAATAATTTGTTTTGCCCGTCTTAGTACTTAAAACACTGGGCCGTATTTAGTCAGGTTACCGCTGAATTAGTGAGACTTCTGGAGAACATTGTATATTTAGTATCATTTATTATAATGAAGTTCATGGTTACTTTAAGGTGTACCAGTATATAGTTCATGTCGCGCATGTACATACTTATACTTAACGCCATTAAAAACGCAAGTTTGGTGCGCGCGTGATTTTCGCAGAATTCCGATTTTACTTCTTTTAATACACGATTTTGAACGGTCATCATATTTACAGGGAATGTGGATAATTTCTAACATGTACATAACACTACAATCGATCTTGGTGACATTTTAATTAAAAAATAAACGCAAAAAAACGTGCACTTTTAATGGCGTTAAGTATATATTGCGTATTATAAAACTGTTATCAAACAAAAACTAGGATTTTTTGTTTATTACTCAGGAGCCAAGTGTGTGCACTAGTTATTGCGTCATGGGTAACACATATCGGTGGTTCAGTGGTTATATCCGGTCTTGGAGAGCAAATTAGAGAGCAAGAACCTTGGTTCGAATCTCGCTCAGGTCGACTATATTTTTAATGAATATTTTCGAAAGCTGTACTGATCGACTGAACAAAACAATGCTCTAGAAAAAATGTGGTATTTTAAACATCGATTTGTGGCTTATATAGACCTGTTTTATGCTTGTTGAACTGAAACTCTTCACAGGTGATGCTTCATATTCATGAGTTAGTACCATTTTAAGTATACAGCTTTAAAGCGGCTGCGCGCAAGGCAATCTTTGATTTTTTTTCCTAACAACTCACCCAATCTACTTAGTTTTTTCTACATATTTTGCATTTGTTCAATCATTAATATTAATTAGAAGATTCGTGTAAGGCAAATTGATTTTGCATATTATTAACTGTTGATTTATTGCACGAATAACATACTGAAAGGTAAAAGAAACGCATAATGGGTATTTCCGCTATATATTGTAGGTTTAATATGCTACTGCTAATCGAATGGTACAGGGCGACATTAGGCCTGTCCTTGCGGAAAGGTTTAAACAGCACCGCACACACCAATGGTTATCCTTTCAGGGGTCATTATCAACAGAATGTGCATTTGGCTGAAGCAGGTGAGCCAGCTTAGGATTTAAACGTAACAATCTCTAAACATTAAACACAATACTGAAATGGCTCAACTTCAATATTTATGATTTTCGTGTAACAAAGTACACTTTGATTAAAAGGTCTACTACATGACAAGAGTTGTCCTTTCTGTAATTAGTTGTAGCTCCTTTTCGTACAGAACACGTTGATATATATCTGGAATATTACGTGGAATCAGGCGTGTCTATAGTGTATTAAATGCACCTTTTGGATTATGGGTTTCTTTTTCCTTTCAGTATATATTAAAACCTATTGTAGAATATGACGAAAAAACGGAAACTCAACATTTAGTTTTAAGTATATGCAAGCAGGTTTAGTCAAAATGAAACTTGATAAATCAAATTATAAACACGTCAAGACTGCCGTGTGTCCCTTTAAATCTAGTCTATAGACGCTATACTTAAACCTGTACTGACTTATGAATATGAACGAGTTACGGGTGAAGTAGTTTCAATTCGACGAGCAGCCAAAAGTCTGTATATAAGTAGTTTAGAAGCTATGGGGAATTAAAAACAGCAATTTTATCATACTAAGCCAATGACGTCGTGAATTATTTATTTTTCTACATACTGCAGTACTTTGATTATAAAGCATGAAATGAAAATTTGTTGTTTTGTCGTGAATAATAGATTTTATTTCATCTCGAAGTGATCAAACCAGTATTTTCACTCATGCTTCGCATTCGTGAAAATATAGTTTTCACACTTCTCGATGAAATAAAATCTGTTATTCACTCCAAAACAAATATCCTCTATTTATCTAGCCTTCGTACAGGCAACATGGATCAATATACGGCTTCCAATTATATTTCATGAAAAAAAGAGGCCGGGAACGAGATTTGAACCAGCAACTTTAGCTTTTATTTGTGCTTGTTCATATAGATACAACCACTGAGCCACGGATATTTGTCGCTACCGCGTAGAAATTTTAACACTTAATAGGTACTATGCAATAACACGCACAAACTTTTCAACCGCACATTAAAATATCGAGATAACGTAGTTTTAAAACGGAACCCAAGTTTTAATTTGAGAACGTTATTACATCACGCATGGTTAATTTATATGTGCCACATGATGTACTACTGAAACTTCTGAGGTGCTTTCAAATTTGTTATTTTGCATTATAATAAATTACAACATATTTTCAAGAAGCCACTGTAGTTCGGTTGGTAGAACGGCAGTCTGTGTAACTGATTAGAATTAGAAACATCCTGTGTTCAAGTCCTGAGAGAGGCGAACATTTTTTTCCTGCACGTTGTGCACTACTCGATGTCTATACAGTAAATGATGTTGTGCGTTTAATTTGATCGCTTATAGTACCCGAATTCGCCATGAGCTGGTGAACATTACATTACAAAGAAAGACACGCATACAAAGAAGAAAGCGATTTAAATACAGGGCCTGTAGCTTTAAATGTCGATGTAATGCAATGCGCAGTTTCATGTTGATCAAGTCTTCAGTCTAGGAGTAACTAGACATAACAAATGCTCCTGGTGGCCATCTTGGAATCCTCAACATTAAAAGGGACTAACAGCAATTTTGTTATTCTAATTCGCTGGTTCACCAGTTAGATTTTTCTTCATAACTTTGCAAATCATTATTTACTAGAATAGTTCAAAGCAAATTATTGTTTACGAGTTATACTAATTAATGAAATGGCAATCGTTGTAGTGAAGACCTTGTATCAGTTTCTCAAGATCACACACTGCTTTTTGTTGTTTATTTCTAATCATGGAGGACATTTTGGAACAATGTGGTTTTATTTAATTTAGGACAATTAAATCTGCAATGTTTCCATGAAGAGCTGAAGAATAAGCAACCACAATATTTTCCTCGCTATGTAAACCAAGAATGAAAGTGAGCCTGGGAAACATGAATTTCATTTTGGTCGGACATCTTAAGTCAAAATCCTGTACCGTTTGTGCCTTACAGTTTCGAAAGAGTACCAATCACAAACTTTGATGTGTTGGTATATAAAGCAACAGTGGCCATGTTGAATATCGCCAGATGTATACATTTCATTTAGGACAACACATCACCTTCATGGAGTTCAGAATTCAAGTTTGAAAAGTAGTCTATGATCACATTTTCTATTGTCAAAAATGCTGCTGGCCAATAACTATGGTTGCAAAGATGTAATCATACCTTTTTAATGGAAAGCTACATTTAGCCATGGTGGCCATATTTAAACTTTCAGTCCAGGGTGGCAAAACCACGTGACCTTTTGATCGGATTCACGGCAAAATATTGTTCGATTCAGGAAGGTGTTCACCTGATTTTTATTTTTAATATTTACATATTGTATTCAATTGAAGTGCACATACCCCTCCATAGTGAGCTCTTCCTCCACCACATAACGGAATTCAATTTATCTATACTGAGAAAAAATAGAAACGTCCCCAACTTTACCCACAGACTTAGACACAATGAAATTATATTTAATCTATTTAATCTTATACGCCAATACCTTTGTTAAAGGCCAGAACTGTCATGAAAACAATTTTCTTTCGAATCAACCCTGTGGGCAAACTTATTCCCCTTTAATTGGTTTAAACAGCATTTCCGGGTCTTTGAGTTAAGTTTTGTTATATCGAAATAAACAGAGAATCCCCTCATCACCACAAAAACAGAGAAAAGACGTTGACCTTTTCTCATTTTTGCGCAATACAGCTTTCAAGAACGAATATTTTCAGATTATCTCCTTTTATAATAAAAATATAGTGATTTCGCAATTTTTTAGCAGCAGACAAACTTTGGTTTTGATGATTATTAATATTGATTAGAATGATTGAGTGATAAATATAAAATTGTATCTAGATTGGTGTACAAAGTCAACCCTATGCAAATCACAGCTTAAAATTTTTGCTGAGTATAGTACTTTCTAAGATTAGCGCTCCTGATGTCTTGGAAACGAAAAAAAGCTATGACCGTGTATATTTTGGGAGGGCTTATCATAGGAAGTAATGGAGGAGGAAAAAGCTCACATTGTAAGGGTATGTGAGCTTTATTTGAACAAAATTTGTAAAGCGCTCAATTCAGGTAGAGGTTTTCTTCATATCTTTCTTAATATTTGTTTACATTTTTTGCCGTGAAACCGATCAAAAGGTCATGTGGTTTTGCTACCCTGTCAGTTAAATTCATTTAGGACCAACTAGACATCAGCAGCAATTAATAAATTAAGTTTCATGAAAACTTGATTACATAATTAATTATAGTCATTCTGGACTGCGCTCAACGTTTGATTTCAGTTGTAACCATCTGGACATTATAAGAATGCTTCTGTGAGGTTTCATGTAAATCTTGATAGTTTTGGAGAAGTATTGATAATTAAAAGAAACACTTGATGGACAGACGGCGGACAACTTGCCATCTGGCACCTCAGCTCAGCTGACAACAGCAATAACACAAACAACAAGCTATAATATTAATCGATTTTATGAAATGACAACTAAAATGCTTTCACCAAAAAGGCTACAATATAAAATGGATGTTTTTCATTAAAAAAATGTTATCCATATTGATGGAGAACACTGAATGCTAACAAGTCCTGAGACATCAATGTGACGACAGCCCTTCTAGAAGACAAACTTGATGCTGATGATTAAGACAAAAGTAATGAAGTAGAGCATTTAATACAATGGATGAGGTTGATGGTCCACATCATAGACATCCAGCAAACCGAGATTAACTGAATATAGCGACGCCTAGGTCAAATTCTGTTTCGGAGGCATACAAATGTCACTACCGTTTTTTTCTCCCATAAAAGATACTAAATCAATATGCATTTGGTCTATATTATCATACTAATAGGACCATGATGATTCTGTACAGTTATTACACATGCGATACATTTTACCCATCCCCACCGAGTCGGGTCAGCTCACATTATACCAGAGAAATTGGCTACTTGTCTCCTTTTATTTTCAAAATAATGTCCAACACATATATGTAGGTTTATTTGCTTGAATGGTGTTTTACATCATTTTCAGCACATTGGGCCATATAAGACGGTCAATTTTTTTTGACCACCAAATGTTTCCTGGGTAGAACCAGTACTGTATCCTTCCCGCCATCCAGAAGAATAGACAAGTCCTCACTTGACAAGTTGGAGCTCCCAGCCAGATTCGAACTCGCAGCGATGAGGCAAGGAAGTTTTATATGGGTCTCTTTAAGAAAATGAATTGGTTAAAACCAAATGAACACCATACATATCCCTGAAAATCTTTGACAGTATCGTTAATATATCAAGTAAGCTAAAATATGGGATAATTAATGATGACGGCCAAACTGATGCACATTCCTTTGTCATTTTCTCTTTACAACCATTTAAGATATATGCAGTATTAAAAAACGTTTTAATAACAAAAACAGGAGTCACGTTAATATACATAAAATATACCTTTAAGATAAATGTGCCGGGACTGTTTTTTACATGCAACATAAAAATGCTACATGGTCCTTAAAATAGTTTGGATGTTGTCATAAATCATGACTTGTCTGAACACTTCTTTTAAAACATGATGAGCTACATTAAGCATAAATAGGTTCATGTAATTGTTACTGAATTCATGGACAGTATAGCAGAACCTTTTCTGGCAATGTACAAACAAATCACCGGACATTGTTCATGTATACAGAAACTGGCACACACGAGATCTTTTGCTAAACAAATGACATTTTTTGTTAAAATAGTTATTTTTGCTCATTCATCATCCTCCTCATCATCGTCATCCTCCTCATCATCGTCTTCATCATCATCATCATCATCGTCTTCATCATCATCATCCTCATCCACTTCCATTCCTTTGGGGGCACCTTTTGTTTCCTCCTCCTCATCATCATCATCATCATCATCTTCGTCATCATCATCATCATCCTCAGCCTTCTTGCTGTCAGGTTTAGCAGCTGCTGCTAGTGCAGCTCGTTCCCTCTTTGCTTTTCTTTTACGTTCCTGCTTTGCCTTCTTAAGATCTTTTTCGTCTAAAAAAACACAAAGATTTAAGCAAAGGATAATTCCAGAATAAGCCATATAGCTGAGTGGGCAACATTTTGTTTTGTAAACTGAATTTCCCTCGCTTACTTCCTCAATATTGTTATGTTTTGGATACATTTATAGAAGAATTGAATTGAACTGGGTTTTAAGGCACTCCAACACATGAAAGGTTATATGGCGCCTAACAGAATGAAAATGCCAGGCTCATCCTCCAGTTACATCAAGATAAAATATGTAGAATGGGCCTAGAACCTTCTTACCTGGTCTGCAGAACTGCAGAGTTGCTGCAAATACTATAATACACACTCCTATTACGATGGAGCCACGTTTCTACGTTTGCATACGCGGTGTCATGATAAAACACGTGAATGACCATGATAAACAAGAGCTGTCGGAGAACAGCGGATCTCGACTATTTGATTTTCAGAGAAGTATAAATTATGTAGCCAGTATATACCAACAGAAGACAAGGCTAAAACAATGTGGGGGTGGGGTTGGGAGGCAGGGCGGGTACAGAAAGTCGAGCTGATATGAAATTATTGTTAGAATCTGATACAAATTATAGCAAAAATTTGGGACAGTGTGATTTTTTTTATTTTATCAGTTTTAATCCAAAATTGCTGTCATTTTAAAAGAAATTTGTGGTCGAAAGGCAACTTGGTCTGGCAATTTTGGCAGACATATGTAAAAACAAGAGGCCCAAGAGGGCCTGTGGACGCTCTACTGGCTAACATGGCTCTTATAATATCAATGAAGCGAGTGACTGCTATTTATGTTTTCTTAAAAGTTTCGAGCAAAAAACAGCTTTTTAACTAAATCAAAGGCCATAACTAAAGAATCTGGTAAAGTTTGGTAATGATCAGATGAAAAATGAAGGCCCTACCATATTAACGAGGCAAAATATAGCTTTTTTAACTAAATCAAGAGCCATAACTCCTCTGTGAGTGGTTTTCGAACTTGTCCGAGCTTTCATTGATATTAACAATCTGTGCAAGTTTGGTAAAGATCAAATAATAAATGAAGGTCCTAGAGTGTTCACAAGGCTTAATATGGCATTTTCCAGCAAAACATGGGCCATAACTCCGTTGAAATTATTTCGATCTTGCCGGTTTTTGAACTTTCATTGATATAAAGACACTGGCAAAGTTAAGTAAAGATTCGATTAATATTGAAGGCCCTAGAGTGTTCACAAGGTAGGAAATAGCATTTTTCAGAAAAAACAAGGGCCATAACTCCGGTGTTAATGATCCGATTTAGCTGGTTTTCAAACTTGTTCGAGCTTTCATTGAAATTAACAATCTGTGCAAGTTTGGTAAAGATCAAATAATAAATGAAGGTGCTAGAGTGTTCACAAGGCAGAAAATGCCATTTTTCAGAAAAAACAAGGGCCATAACTCTGGTGTTAATGACCCAATTCAGCTGATTTTCGAACTTGTTCAAGCTATAATTGGTATTAACAATCTCTGCAAGTTTGGTAACGATCAAATAATAAATGAAGGTGCTAGAGCGTTCACAAGGCAGAAAATGGAAATTTTCAGAAAAAACAAGGGCCATAACTCCGGTGAAATTATTCCGATCTGGCTGGTTTTCGAACTTGTCCAAGCTTTTATTAATATTAACAATCTGTGCAAGATTGGTAAAGATCAAATAATAAATGAAGGTGCTAGAGTGGTCACAAGGCTTAATATGGCATTTTTCAGCAAAACAAGGGCCATAACTCCGTTGAAATTATTCCGATCTGGCTGGTTTCCGAACTTGTCCGAGCTTTCATTGATATTAACAATCTGTGCAAGTTTGGTAAAGATCAAATAATAAATGAAGGTGCTAGAGTGGTCACAAGGCTTAATATGGCATTTTTCAGCAAAACAAGGGCCATAACTCCGTTGAAATTATTCCGATCTGGCTGGTTTTCGAACTTGTCCGAGCTTTCATTGATATTAACTACCTGTTAAAGTTTGGTAAAGATCGGATGAAAAATGAAGGCCCTATTGTGGTAACAAGACAAAAGTTAACGACGGACGACGGACGGACGGACGGACGACGGACAACTCGCCATCCCATAAGCTCTGCTGGCCTTTGGCCAGTAGAGCTAACAAGTGATGACAGGATGGTTGCTGGGTCGGGTGCGAAACATACTGATAAAACAAAACATTTTATCCGAATTTGGGTTCCATGGGAGCCCAGGGGTTACAGGAACCAAAATTGCTTATGCAGCCCTTAAAATTCGGTTGTGCTAGGATAAGAAATGTAAGATTTTATTTAAACATTTTATCCAAATTTGG
The DNA here is from genome assembly GCA_037043455.1 of Cyrtodaria siliqua. Lineage (NCBI taxonomy): Eukaryota > Metazoa > Mollusca > Bivalvia > Adapedonta > Hiatellidae > Cyrtodaria > Cyrtodaria siliqua. The sequence goes on from JAWPHD010025477.1 coordinate 11,900, forward strand.
GTTCCATGGGAGCCCAGGGGTTACAGGAACCAAAATTGCTTATGCAGCCATTAAAATAATGCTATAAGAAAGTCAATGGCATAATTTGGTTGTGCTAGGATAAGAAATGTAAGAGACATAGACTTGTAAACACAGCTTTCACGAAAAACTTGATGTGGGATGCCGACGCGATTACACAAGCTCTCTGATTCTTCGAATAGTCTAGCTAAAAAAAGCAACAAAATGTATATGTGGGGTGGGTTATATTTGCATTGGTTGTATTCTACCCCGGCAACCACACAGGGATTTATAGAAGCAAGTTGATATAAATGCACCTTTTGCCCCAAAGGCATGACCCACTTGACATGGAGTGCCTCTTAGAAATTATTTTCCGAACTCAAGTCTTTAATATCTGCCTTATACACTCTTCTCCCTATGTCTCAAACAATTTCCCATTGAAGGGCCAGGGCTTCTTCCCCTATTAACCCCATCCTTGAAGGGCCAGAGTCTTTTCCCTACTTCGAAAAAACAAAGAAGCCCTGCACAGCTAAAAGTTGCTATTTCATGCTACACTTACCTTTCTTTTCCTTCTTCTTTCTGCCAAATAATACTGTAAAAGTTGCATGGTTTTGCATTGCCTCCCATTCCTTCATGGCTGCCTCAGGTGTGGCAAACATTACAAATGCATACCTGGAGATATATAAGTTACAATGTGAAATCTCAAACATTCTTGGAGACAAATAAGTAACAGTGTGAAATCTCAGGCATACCTGGAGACATATATATGTTACAGCATGAAATCTCAGGCATACCTGGAGACATGTAAGTTACAGCATGTAATCTCTGGCATACCTGGAGACATAAGTTACAGTGTGATTGAAATCTCATGCATACATGACGGCATATAAGTTACAGCGTGTAATCTCAGGCATACATGGAGGCTATAAGTTACAGCATGTGATCTCGGGCATACATGGAGGCATATAAGTTACAGCGTGTAATCTCCGGCATACATAAGTTAGTGTGATTGAAATCTCAGGCATACCTGGAGACATATAAGTTACAGCGTGAAATCTCAGGCATACATGGAGACATATAAGTTACAGTGTATAATCTCGAGCTTACATGGAGGCACAAAAGTTAGTGTGAAATCTCAGGCATACCTGGAGACATATAAGTTACAGCGTGTAATCTCAGGCATACATGGAGACATAAGATACAGCGTTAAATCTCAGGCATACATGGAGACATATAAGTTACAGTGTAAAATCTCAGGCATACCTGGAGACACAAGTTACAGCGTGAAATCTCATCTATACCTAAGACATATATAAGTTACAGCGTGAAATCTCATGCATACCTAAGACATATATGTTACAGGGTGAAATCTCACGCATACCTGAATACATAACAAGTTACAGCGTGAAATCTCACGCATACCTGAAGTTGTTTGTTACTATGTAATCTAATGCATACCCATTAAATATTCTTTCAGTCAGCGTGTACCTGTAATATCACACATACCTGAAGAAGTATGTGACCTTGCAATCCAATGCATACTTGAACACCTTCAAGATGGATGAAGCAAAGCATGTATCACAAGACCGTGCCTTCTTTTGGGAATAAGGCCTGTGCAAGTACCTTGCAAACTGAAAGTTATACATCTCGAAACACTTGAAATTGGAGAAAACTCTACAATTTTAACAAGAGGTCCTAGTGGGACAAGACTTATATGACTGAATGAATGGAATAGTCCTTACCCAAAGTTGTTACAATCTTGTCCCTTTTTCCTCTTGGTTGGTACGACTACTTCCTTGGCTGTTGGAAAGACTGCTTTAATCGATTCCTCTGTCGCATCCTGGCCAATACCAGTGACAAATAGCCTCAAAGGATCCAAATCTAAAATGCATTAAAGAATGCATTTCTATTTGAGAAGATTGGAATTGTATAGTATGAGGGGCTTTGGAGGTGCACGGGCCCGCCCCTCCGCACCAGTTTATTGTTTTCAAAGGAATATGGTTGAGGTGGCACTGTGTAAACTAACAATTTAAATTGTCTGACTATTTAAACTGTCAGACTTATTTCTTACCAATCGTTAGCGCTTTCGGAAAAAAAGAGATAGGAAACGGTTATAAATTTATTTAAATGTTATAAAATTGCTGTCTTTATTCATAATTAATCGTTTTAGTTTGAAACACGGAAGCAAATTCAAAACCGGAAGTAAACTAAATTTATAATCTGCGACCCCGAGATTCTTATAATTTTATGTGATTATCGAATAATTTGCGTTTGTGAGATTATTTTCTCATCATTATCTACATGTATTTAAAATCGCGATAACATGGATTCAACAAGGTTAATTCAACGCTACAATAAAATATAACTTATAAGTAAATTATTTTCACATTTGATAACGTAACAAGTTTACAGGTCATGTACGCATGGTTGAATTCTTGAATGAGACCCGTATCGCTAAGGACGTATGCTTGTCAGGATATGTCCCCAATACTATCCTTGTTGGATGCTAGACTGAATGTCTAGGTTGTGTACAAGCTTAATTCTCCCCAATACTATCCTTGTTGGATGCTAGACTGAATGTCTAGGTTGTGTACAAGCCTAATTCTCCCCAATACTATCCTTGTTGGATGCCAGACTGAATGTCTGGGTTGTGTACAAGCTTAATTCTCCCCAATACTATCCTTGTTGGATACCAGACTGAATGACTGGGTTGTTTACACGCTTAATTCTTCCAAATACCATCTTGTTGAATGCTAGACAATGCCTGGGTTGTGTACAGGCTCAATTCTCCCAAATACTACCTTGTTGGATGCCAGAATGAATGGTCGAGACTGTGTACATGCTTAATTCTCCCCCAATACTACCTTGTTGGATGCTGGATTGAATGTCTGGGTTGTGTACAGGATTAATTCTGCCCAAATACTGCCTTGTTGGATGCTGGATTGAATGTCTGGGTTATGTACAAGCTTAATTCTCCCCCCGTACAAACCTTGTTGGATGGTGGATTGAATGTCTGGGTTATGTACAAGCTTAATTCTCCCCCAATACAACCCTTGTTGGATGTTCGCCTAAGTGTCTGGCTTGCAAGTTGTATACAAGCTTTATTCTCCCAAATACAACCCTTGTTCGATGCTAGACTCAGTCTGAATGTTTAGCATTCATGTTAAGTTTTACCCAATACTATCCAAATTTAATATTATTTTATATGTCATTGAGGTTTCCTCAAACAAATATATCACAATAACACCCCATCATATCTCACCTACTGCCAGGGGCTGTTTAGGGGCAGCCAGTTTTTTGTGCAAGCTTTTAGACCCACAATAATCTACCACGATGACCTTCTTGTTCAATTCTTTGCCTTCCAACAACTTGAAGTTCTTCATAGCAATTTTCTCAGACTCAAACTCGATATAGGCAAACCTGCAATAAGATGGGTGAACACTTACTTTTGCAATAAGATGGGTGAACATTTATTTCTGTAACTTTCAATTCAAACAGACAATTATATACAACCAAAGTTCAATCTGAAGAAGAAATGTTGCGTAAAATTTGCTGTTGCGCTGTAATGAACATCAGAATTTTAATTTTGCTTTGAGTAATGGTTTCATTATGGATCTCTTACATATAATGCTGAATGTAGAACAAAACCGTTATCTCTCCTCTACAAAGATTTATTTTGGAGAAATTGTCACAGCAACGTAACTGTAGGTATACCATGTCAGGCCCAGATAATGTACTGAAAACTGGATGACATTTATGATGATTATCACCTTTATTATACAGAAGGTAACAAATGCATAAATTGGTACACCATGTCATGCCGGTGACCAGTCACTATGATGTATGGTCAGACAAATGCAGAAGTTTGTACACCACGTCAGGTTGGTGACCAATCACTGATGAAATTTGATCCGACAGATGCAGAAGTTGGTACACCACGTCAGGTTGGTGACCAATCACTGATGAAGTTTGGTCAGACAGATGCAGAAGTTGGTACACAATGTCAGGTCTGTGACCAGTCAATGATGAAGTTTGGTCAGACAAATGCAGTAGTTGGTATCCCATGTCAGGTAAGTGCCCGGTCACCAATGAATTTTGGTCCATATTTGACACAAGAAAGTTGAAATACAGGATTTGTTCCAAAAATATGACACAACCTATATTTTTAAGAAGTAGGTCATGATGTAAAAGGTCCTGCAATACACTATGACAGGGCTTTTTTAACCTATTTTTGTGGGGCCGAAATTCGACCTC
>JAWPHD010025478.1:0-16145 GCA_037043455.1 Cyrtodaria siliqua
AAATCAAGAGAAGAAGCGTTATTATCAGATATATCTTTTCTTATTAAGCCGAAGCTTCTTTAGGATAAAAATATTATCAGACCATAGTTGGAAAGAAAGGGGTTGTCAATGTTCAGTGTATGTCATTCCGAAACCGAGAGGTGTCATAAAAGCTTCAATAACATCTGCCTGGGCATCTGTGTGAAGAGACTGATACAATGAAATGACCCTTTCATAGCAAAATAAAAACATATCTGCGACTAGTGGTGCACAGTTCGGTACCCATAGGGATGACCAACAGATTTGTCTATAAACCCGTGGGTACCATTACCTGACGAAAATATTATTAATAGGAAGATGAGTGCTTCACAAATTTCATAGCAAGGAAAAGAAGGATGAAAATATCGGACATGGGAAAGCAGCATTCAAGGACGACATCCAACACAAAACACAAACAAAAACGCAAACAGACAAACGAAAGCAAAATTAATAAAAAAATGCAAACTGACATCATAAACACAAAAGGGTTGACAATAGGGTCTACCGCCTTTGGAACGGTCAGTGGCAAAGTAGGGCCACTTGGGTTAATACCGGTTCTAGGGTGCACCAACCTCAGCGCAAGTCCACATAGTATAATTGTCTACAATTGCCGTTAGTGAAAAACGCTATTAATATACTCGCATAGCTCTCGAAAAAACAGACGGAGTTGATTGAGTGAGGAAAGATGAGTATGCGAGTATATATGCGTAAGAACTGAATATATATGTGTAAAAACTGAATATATATGCGTAAGAACTGAATATATATGTGTAAGAATTGAAATATATATGTGTAAGAACTGAATAATATATGTGTAACAACTGAATATATATGCGTAAGAACTGAATATATATGTGTAAAGAACTGAATATATATGTGTAAGAACTGAATATATATGTGTAAGAACTGAATATATATGCGTAAGAAACTGAATATATATGTGTAAGAACTGAAATATATATGCGTAAGAACTGAATATACATGCGTAAGATCTGAATAATATATATGCGTTAGAACTGAAATATATATGCGTTTAGGAACTGAATATATATGGCGTAAGAACTGAATGTATATGCATAAGAACTGAACATATATGCGTAAGAAGTGAATATATGTGTAAAGAAACTGAATATATATGTGTAAGAACTGAATATATATGCGTAAGAACTGAATATATATGCGTAAGAACTGAATATGTATGCGTCAGAACTGAATATATATGCGTTAGAACTGAATATACATGTGTAAAGAACTGAATATATATGCATACGAGCTGAACATTTAAGCGTCAGAACTGAATATATATGCGTAAGAACTGAATATATGTGTAAGAAATGAATATATATGTGTAAGAACTGAATATATATGCGTAAGAACTGAATATGCATAAGAACTGAATATATATGCGTAAGAACTGAATATATATGTGTAAAGAACTGAATATATATGCGTAAGAACTGAATATATATGTGTCAGAACTGAATATATATGTGTAAGAACTGAATATATATGTGTAAGAACTGAATATATATGCGTAAGAACTGAATATATATGCATAAGAACTGAATATATGTGTGTAAGAACTGAATATATATGCGTAAGAACTGAATATAATGTGTAAGAACTGAATATATATGTGTAGAGAACTGAATATATAGGGCGTAAGAACTGAAATATATATGCGTACGAACTGAATATATATGCATTAGAACTGAATATATATGCGTTAGAACTGAATATATATATGCGTAAGAACTGAATATATATGCATAAGAATAGAACATATTGCGTAAGAACTGAATATATATGCATAACAAGTGAATATATGTGTAAGAAACTGAATATATATGTGTAAGAACTGAATATATTATGCGTAAGAACTGAATATATATGCGTAAGAACTGAATATATATGCGTACGACTGAATATATATGCATTAGAACTGAATATATATATGCGTTAGAACTGAATATATATGCGTAAGAACTGAATATATATGCATAAGAATAGAACATATATGCGTAAGAACTGAATATATATGCGTTACAAGTGAATATATGTGGAAGAACTGAATATATATGTGTAAGGAACTGAATATATATGCGTAAGAACTGAATATTTGTGTGTAAGAACTGAATATATATGCGTAAGAACTGAATATATATGCGTAAGAACTGAATATATAATGCATAAGTACTGAATATATATGCATAAGAACTGAATATATATGCGTAAGAACTGAATATATATGTGTAAATACTGAATATATATGCGTAAAAAATGAATATATATGCGTAAGAACTGAATATATATGCGTACAAAACTGATAATATATATGCATAAGAACTGAAAATATATGTGTAAGATCTGAATATATATGTGTAAGAACTGAAATATATATGCGTAAGAACTGAATATATGTGTGTAAGAACGGAATATATATGCGTAAGAACTGAATATATGTGTAAGAACTGAATATATATGTGTAAGAACTGAATATATAAGGCGTAAGAACTGAATATATATGCGTAAGAACTGAATTATATAATGCGTACGAACTGATTATATATGCATTAGAACTGAATATATATGCGTTACAACTGAATATATATGCGTAAGAACTGAATATATATGCATAAGAATAGAACATATATGCGTAAGAACTGAATATATATGCGTAACAAGTGAATATATGTGGAAGAACTGAATATATATGTGTAAGAACTGAATATATATGCGTAAGAACTGAATATTTGTTTGTAAGAACTGAATATATATGCGTAAGAACTGAATATATATGCGTAAGAACTGAATATATATGCGTAAGAACTGAACTGAATATATATGCATATGTACTGAATATATATGCATAAGAACTGAATATATATGCGTAAGAACTGAATATCTATGTGTAAATACTGAATATATATGCGTAAAAATGAATATATATGCGTTAAGAACTGAATATATATGCGTACAAACTGAATATATATGCATAAGAACTGAAAATATATGTGTAAGATCTGAATATATATGTGTAAGAAACTGAATAATATATGTGTAGAGAACTGAATATATATGCCTCAAGAACTGAATATATATGCGTAAGAACTGAATATATATGCGTAAGAAGTGAATATATATGTGTAAGAACTGAGTATATATGCGTAAGAACTGAATATATGTGTAAGAACTGAATATATATGCGTGAGAACTGAATATATATGCGTAAGAACTGAATATATATGAATAAGAACCTGAATATATATGCGTAAGAACTGAATATATATGTGTAAAAAACTGAATATATATGCGTAAGAACTGAATATATATGTGTAAGAATTGAATATATATGTGTAAGAACTGAATATATATGTGTAACAAACTGAATATATATGCGTAAGAACTGATATATTATGTGTAAGAACTGAATATATATGTGTAAAAAACTGAATATTATATGTGTAAAGAACTGAATATATATGCGTAAGAACTAAATATATATGTGTAAAGAACTGAATATATATGCGTAAGAACTGAATATACATGCGTAAGAAACTGAATATATATGCGTTAGAACTGAATATATATGCGTTAGAACTGAATATATATGCGTAAGAACTGAATATCTATGCATAAGAACTGAACATATATGCGTAAGAAGTGAATATATGTGTAAGAACTGAATATATATGTGTAAGAACTGAATATATATGCGTAAGAACTGAATATATATGCGTAAGAACTGAATATATATGCGTTAGAACTGAATATACATGGGTAAGAACTGAATATATATTGCATGCGAGCTGAACATTTAAGCGTCAGAACTGAATATATATGCGTAAGAACTGAATATATGTGTAAGAAATGAATATATATGTGTAAGAACTGAATAATATATGCGTAAGAACTGAATATGCATAAGAACTGAATAATATATGCGTAAGAACTGAATATATATGTGTAAGAACTGAATATATATGCGTAAGAACTGAAATATATATGTGTCAGAATTGAATATATATGTGTAAGAACTGAATATATATGTGTAAGAACTGAATATATATGCGTAAGAACTGAATATATATGCATAAGAACTGAATATATGTGTGTAAGAACTGAAATATATATGCGTAAGAAGTGAATATATGTGTATAGAACTGAATATATATGTGTAAGAACTGATATATATGCGTAAGAACTGAATATATATGCGTACGAACTGAATATATATGCATTAGAACTGAATATATATGCGTTAGAACTGAATATATATGCGTAATAACTGAATATATATGCATAAGAATAGAACATATATGCGTAAGAACTGAATATATATGCATAACAAGTGAATATATGTGTAAGAACTGAATATATATGGTGTAAGAACTGAATATATATGCGTAAGAACTGAATATATATGCGTAAGAACTGAATATATATGCGTAAGTAACTGAATATATATGCATAAGGTACTGAATATATATGCATAAGAACTGAATATATATGCGTAAGAACTGAATATATATGTGTAAGAACTGAATATATATATCGTAAAAATGAATATATATGCGTAAGAACTGAATATATATGCGTAAAAACTGAATATATATGCATAAGAACTGAATATATATGCGTAAGGAACTGAATATATATGCATTAGAACTGAATATATATGCGTTAGAACTGAATATTATATGCGTAAGAACTGAATACATATGCATAAGAACTGAACATATATGCGTAAGAACTGAATATATATGCGTAACAAGTGAATATATGTGTAAGAACTGAATAAATATGTGTAAAGAACTGAATATATATGCGTAAGAACTGAATATGCATAAGAACTGAATATATATGCGTAAGAACTGAATATATGTGTGTAAGAACTGAATATATATGCGTAAGAACTGAATATATATGCGTAAGAACTGAATATATATATACGTAAGAACTGAATATATATGCGTAAGAACTGAATATATGTGTGTAAGAACTGAATTATATATGCGTAAGAACTGAATAGATATGTGTAAGAACTGAATTATATATGCGTAAGAACTGAATATATATGCGTAAGAACTGAATATATATGCGTTAGAACCGAATATATATGCGGTTAGAACTGAATATATATGCGTAAGGAACTGAGTATATATTTATAAGAACTGAACATATATGCGTAAGAAGTGAATATATGTGTAAGAACTGAATATATATGTGTAAGAACTGAATATATATGCGTAAGAACTGAATATATATGCGTAAGAACTGAATATATATGCGTAAGAACTGAATATATATGCGTTAGAACTGAATATACATGGGTAAGAACTGAATATATATGCATACGAGCTGAACATTTAAGCGTCAGAACTGAATATATATATGCGTAAGAACTGAATATATGTGTAAGAAATGAATATATATGTGTAAGAACTGAATATATATGCGTAAGGAACTGAATATGCATAAGAACTGAATATATATGCGTAAGAACTGAATATATATGTGTAGAGAACTGAATATATATGCGTAAGAACTGAATATATATGTGTCAGAATTGAATATATATGTGTAATAGTAACTGAAATATATATGTGTAAGAACTGAATATATATGCGTAAGAACTGAATATATAATGCATAAGAACTGAATATATGTGGTGTAAGAACTGAATATATATGCGTAAGAACTGAATATATGTGTAAGAACTGAATATATATGTGGTAAGAACTGAATATATATGCGTAAGAACTGAATATATAATGCGTACGAACTGAATATATATGAATTAGAACTGAATATACTATGCGTTAGAACTGAATATATATGCGTAAGAACTGAATATATATGCATAAGAATAGAACATATATGCGTAAGAACTGAATATATATGGCATAACAAGTGAATATATGTGTAAAGAACTGAATATATATATGTGTAAGAACTGAATATATATGCGTAAGAACTGAATATATATGCGTAAGAACTGAATATATATGCGTAAGAACTGAATATATATGCATAAGTACTGAATATATATGCATAAGAACTGAATATATATGCGTAAGAACTGAATATATATGTGTAAGAACTGAATATATATGCGTAAAAAATGAATATATATGCGTAAGAACTGAATATATATGCGTAAAAACTGAATATATATGCATAAGAACTGAATATATATGCGTAAGAACTGAATATATATGCATTAGAACTGAATATATATGCGTTAGAACTGAATATATATGAAAGCCTCTGAATAAAACACATATTTATACATACATACAAACACATTAACAATATAATCAGTGATTTAACAAAATAATATCATATAATAATAGAAATCAAAATATATCAGTTCAATGATGGTAAAAGTTAAAGCATTTTCCCTGTAATTAAGATATAAAATAGCAATACACGACACATTCAAATATAGAACATTTAGCATTAGAGATCAAACAGAGGCAGTGGTTTTGAAATTATTTAAACACCAATTTTTTCATTTTTTTTATAGTTAAAATGATTAATCTTTTAAACTTTATTTAAAATTAGAAGTACGAGTATGAAAATTATCCCGACTTTATCCACTTGATAAAATTAGAAGTAAAACTGTTTATTGTAGGACAGAGTCTAATATAATCTGGGATACTATTCCATACTTTAGCCCCAGAGTAAGACATGCTTCCTTTAAATAATTCTTTATTTGGTTTCGGTATTAAAACATTTAAATGGTTTGATGACCTTAGGTTTCTGTGATTATTATTATTGTACTGAAACATGTTTTAAATGTAAGACGGAGTGGCATTTTGAAATACCCTATACATAAATTTTGCCTTTTGAAGTAAAATTCTATGTTCAATACTAAGTACATTAATACTCAATAAAGCTTCATTTAGGTTAGTGTATTGCTCACCTAGGATAATATGACATGCCCGCCGCTGTAATCGAATAAGAATTTGAATGTTTGATTTGTTTGTACTTCCCCAAATAATATTACAGAAATCTAAATGTGGTTGTATATATGCCTTATAAAACAGAATCCTATAATGTAATGGCAGAAACAATTTTATTCTTGATAAGAGCCATAAATTTGTGGAAATCTTTTTCCGAACGAAGGTAATGTGATTGTCCCATTTAAGATTTTCATTAATATGAACTCCAAGAATTTTATCCCCTGCTGTTAGCTCTAAATTAACATCTTTATAGTGTAATGATAATTTTTTATTTACCAATTGAGAACGTTTTTGTGGCGTAGTAATTAATAGGACTTTTGTTTTAGCAGCATTTAAAACCATACCATTATCTAAGCACCAGTTACTAACATTATTTAAAGCTCTTTGCAAATTTCTTTCAACTACTGTTTTCGATAAATTTATATCATATATAGTGGTATCGTCTGCATACATATCTACATTAGAATCATTTTCTTGTACATACAACGGCAAGTCATTAATAAATAATAGAAATAATAGTGGTCCTAGAATGGATCCTTGTGGAACTCCACAGGTAGTAATTTGTTTATCTGAAATAACACCATTAACGCTTACCGACTGTGTTCTATTAGTGAGATAAGATTCAAACCATTTAATAGTAATGTTACTGCATTTGTATATTTTTAACTTTTTTAATAGTATATCGTGCGAACATAAGTCAAAAGCTTTTGAAAAATCAAGCATTACAACACCGACAATTTCACCATTATTTAATGACTTCAACCAGTTATCTATCATATGCACAAGAGCAGTTTCACAGCTATGTTTTTTTCTAAATCCGCTTTGTGATTTACATAATAACTTATAATGGTTAAGATAAGTAATAAACGAATCATGTACATGTTTCTCAATTAATTTTGAAAGTGTTGGTAGTATGGATATTGGTCTGTAATTATTTACATCGTTTGCTAGTCCTTTTTTGAATAAAGGGTTTACTTTAGCTGATTTCCATTGATCTGGGAAAACAACCTGTGATATACTACAGTTAATTATATGTGTGATACTGCTTGATATAACATCTGCAGATAATTTTAGTAATTTCGGCCCTATCTGATCGAGGCCTGTAGCTTTTGACACATCTAAGTTAGTAAGCATTTTACGAGTTTCAGATTCTGTTATTAATGGAATGTTAAAGTTCATGAGATTCGGGACATTTGCATTTACAAAGTTTTTAACATTTATGAAATCAGAATCTGGGATTGGTTCTTTTAAATTTGAAGCTATGTTTACAAAAAAACTATTAAACTCATTAGCAATTTCTGTCTTGTCATTTATGTCTTGATTATTTATTTTAATATTATTTATTACATTTGATTTATTTTTATTTTTTGAAGACGCACCATGCTCTCTAAAAATCTTCCAAATTGATTTAGGGTCCGATTTACCTTCTTCGATTTTTCTTTCATAAGATGAATTTTTAGAAACATTTATCAACCTGTTAACTTTGTTTCGTGCATTTTTATAATTGTTTATATCGCCTTTGGTTTTAAATTTATCTCTTTCTTTCATTGAATCTAAAATTTCTGGATTTAACCAGTCTGGTTGCTGCAAATTCTTTACTCTATGAATCTTAACTGGAATGTGATTTTCTATTACACTTGAAAAATTAGACACCCAGGTGTGAAGTACTTCATTTGTATCAGTGTTATTATTCCTAACACCCCAGGGTATGCTGATAAGATCTGCTATGAAAGCTTCTTCAGAAAATGTTTTAAAAGATCTGTATTTAATAAAATTGTGAGAATATTTTTTTTCTTTAAAATTTAACTTACGAGTGCAAAACACCGGGAAGTGATCGGATAGACCTATTCTGGGGACATTTACATGATATATATTAAGATCACAATTACAGTAAATATGATCAATCAATGTTTTTGAATTAAGACATTCTCTTGTTGGTTCTTTGACTAATTGTTTTAAGCCAATTGATGAAATAAAATTTGACCACTCGACGTTTATATTTCTATTTAATAAATCGCGATTGATATCTCCTAAAATTATAATTTGTTTTTCCTCTAATTGAACCTTTTCTATATGAGAATCAAAATTTGTTTTCCAAATAACTCTTGATTCGGGATGTCGATACATAGACCCGACAAGAAATGGTTTACATTTTACTGGCATTATTTCAAGCCAAATTATTTCAATATTTTCATCCTCTAGATCTGACCTTCTTATACAATTTATATCTTGTTTTACATATACTGCCAAACCACCGCCCCTATTTTCGGTACGATCGCACCGAAAAGGTATTTGATAACCGTTTATAATAAAAGCTTCAGTTTTATGATTACAATTAAATTTTGTTTCACTAATGCCCATAATAGATATATCATTTTCTGGAGAAGTTAACATTATTTTAAGTTCATCAAATTTTGAAGACATTCCTTGTAAATTTATGTGTCCAATATTAAATTTATTTTTAGGCAAACCTAAATGTATTAAATAATTGTGTTGTTCATCTGGCAAGTTTATATTTTGGTTATCATTTATAGTATTTCTATTTTGAAAAACATCTTGAACAATTTCGTTTTGATTGTCACTTAATACACAGTCACAGTCAATTTCATTGCATGAGGTGCATATGTTAGGTAATATGTTAAAAAAGTTTGAATCAATTAGCTGATTTTCGGCATCATTGCCTTCTCCCTATAGGTTCCAACAAATCTCTTGTTTATGTCCGCTTAAACCGCAGCCCGAGCAGGTGACTGGTGTCCTGTGGCGGCATTCATGTGTATCGTGGTTCGTCTCATAACAATTCATGCAGTGTCTCTGTCGCGATGTAAACCGACTCCGTGGTGAAATTGGCTGGTTAAACCCATGCTGGTTTGGCTGACCTATGTATACACATTTCTTGTAGTCATGTACAATGTGAACGGATCTGTCAATTGTAGCTAACAAGCGCTTAGTTCCAGACCTTGACAAATGAATATGGTCATAATCGCTTAAGAAGTGTTTTAGCAGTGTTCCGTTTTTGTCATGAAATGCTCTGTATGAATCTGCGATGTCCGTTTTGTGATGTACTGACAAACGCTCTACAATCATATTTAGGGGGTTAACATCTACATCTCCTCTTGGGGTCACTTTAGATAGAACAATTTGACACTTTTCATTTCTTGCTTTAATTGAGGCGATGAGTTGATCATATTCTTCCTCTATTAATTCGATATCTCGGTTACATGATATGTCATTTCCACCTACGAAAAGGACGATTGTATCACATTTTGTTAAATCATACATGTCAATATCAGCGATCAAGTTTCTTATCTTTGCTCCAGATAAGAACTGAATACATATGCATAAGAACTGAACATATATGCGTAAGAACTGAATATATATGCGTAACAAGTGAATATATGTGTAAGAACTGAATAAATATGTGTAAGAACTGAATATATATGCGTAAGAACTGAATATGCATAAGAACTGAATATATATGCGTAAGAACTGAATATATGTGTGTAAGAACTGAATATATATGCGTAAGAACTGAATATATATGCGTAAGAACTGAATATATATGCGTAAGAACTGAATATATATGCGTAAGAACTGAATATATGTGTGTAAGAACTGAATATATATGCGTAAGAACTGAATAGATATGTGTAAGAACTGAATATATATGCGTAAGAACTGAATATATATGCGTACGAACTGAATATATATGCGTTAGAACCGAATATATATGCGTTAGAACTGAATATATAAGCGTAAGAACTGAGTATATATGCATAAGAACTGAACATATATGCGTAAGAAGTGAATATATGTGTAAGAACTGAATATATATGTGTAAGAACTGAATATATATGCGTAAGAACTGAATATGCATAAGAACTGAATATATATGCGTAAGAACTGAATATATATGTGTAAGAACTGAATATATATCCGTAAGAACTGAATATATATGTGTCAGAACTGAATATATATGTGTAAGAACTGAATATATATGCGTAAGAAGTGAATATATGTGTAAGAACTGAATATATATGCGTAAGAACTGAATATATATGCGTAAGAACTGAATATATATGCATTAGAACTGAATATATATGCGTTAGAACTGAATATATATGCGTAAGAACTGAATACATATGCATAAGAACTGAATATATATGCGTAAGAACTGAATATATATGCGTAACAAGTGAATATATGTGTAAGAACTGAATATATATGTGTAAGAACTGAATATATATGCGTAAGAACTGAATATGCATAAGAACTGAATATATATGCATAAGAACTGAATATATGTGTGTAAGAACTGAATATATATGCGTAAGAACTGAATATATATGCGTAAGAACTGAATATATATGCGTAAGTACTGAATATATATTGCGTAAGAACTGAATATATATGCATAAGTACTAAATATATATGCATAAGAACTTAATATATATGCGTAAGAACTGAATATATATATGTGTAAGAAACTGAATATATATGCGTAAGAACTGAATATATATGCGTAAGAACTGAATATATATGCGTAAGAACTGAATATATATGCATAAGAACTGAATATATGTGTAAGAACTGAATATATATGTGTAAGAACTGAATGTATATGTGTAAGAACTGAATATATATGCGTAACAACTGAATATATATCCGTAAGAACTGAATATATATGCGTAAGAAGTGAATATATATGTGTAAAGAACTGAGTATATATGCGTAAGAACTGAATATATGTGTAAGAACTGAATATATATATGTGTAAAGAACTGAATATATATGCGTAAGAACTGAATATATATGCGTAATAACTAAATATATATGCGTAAGAACTGAATATATATGCGTAAGAAGTGAATATATATGTGTAAGAACTGAGTATATATGCGTAAGAACTGAATATATGTGTAAGAACTGAATATATATGTGTAAGAACTGAATATATATGCGTGAGAACTGAATATATATATGCGTAAGAACTAAATATATATGCATAAGAACTGAATATATATGCGTAAGAACTGAATATATATGCATAAGAACTGAATATATATGCGTAAGAACTGAATATATATGCGTAAGAACTGAATATATATTTGTAAGAACTGAAATATATATGTTGAACTGAATATATATGTGTAAGAACTGAATATATATGCGTAAGAACTGAATATATATATGTGTAAGAACTGAATATATATGTATTAAAGAACTGAATAGGTATGTGTAAGAACTGAATATATGTGTAAGAACTGAATATATATTGTGTAAGAACTGAATATATATGCGTGAGAACTGAATATATATGCGTAAGAACTGAATATATATGCATAAGAACTGAAATATATATGCGTAAGTACTGAATATATATGTGTAAGAACTGAATATATATGTGTAAGAACTGAATATATATATATGTAAGAACTGAATATATATGTGTAAGAACTGAATATTATATGTGTAAGAACTGAATATATATGCGTAAGAACTTATATATATGCGAAAGAACTGAATATATATGCATAAGAACTGAATATATGTGTGTAAGAACTGAATACATAATGCGTAAGAACTGAATAGATATGTGTAAGAACTGAATATATATCCTTAAGAACTGAATATATATGCGTAAGAACTGAATATATATGCGTTAGAACTGAATATATATGCGTAAGAACTGAATATGTATGCATAAAAACTGAACATATATGCGTAAGAACTGAATATATATGCGTAAGAAGTGAATATATGTGTAAGAACTGAATATATATGTGTAAGAACTGAATATATATGCGTAAGAACTGAACATATATGCGTAAGAACTGAATATATATGCGTTAGAACTGAATATTATATGCGTAAGAACTGAATATATATGCATAAGAACTGAACATATATGCGTAAGAACTGAATATATATGCTTTAGAACTGAATATATGTGTAAGAACTGAATATATATATGTGTAAGAACTGAATATATAAGCATAAGAACTGAATATGCATAAGAACTGAATATATATGCGTAAGAACTGAATATATATGTGTAAGAAACTAAATTATATATGCGTAAGAACTGAATACATATGTGTCAAACTGAATATATATGTGTAAGAACTGAATATATATGTGTAAAGAACTGAAAATTATATGCGTAAGAAGTGAATATATGTGTAAGAAACTGAATATATATGTGTAAGAACTGAATATATATGCGTAAGAACTGAATATATATGCGTAAGGAACTGAATATATATGCGTAAGAACTGAATATATATGCGTTAGAACTGAATATATATGCGTAAGAACTGAATATATATGTGTAAGAACTGAATATATATGCGTAAGAACTGAATAGATATGTGTAAGAACTGAATATATATGCGTAAGAACTGAATATATATGCATAAGAACTGAACATATAAGCGTAAGAACTGAATATATATGCGTAAGAAGTGAATCTATGTGTAAGAACTGAATATATATGCGTAAGAACTGTATATATATCCGTAGGAACTGAATATATATGCATAAGAATTGAATATATATGCGTTAGAACTGAATATATATGCGTTAGAACTGAATATATATGCGTAAGAACTGAATATATATGCGTAAGAACTGAATATATATGCATAGGAACTGAATATATGTGTTAGAACTGAATATATATGTGTAAGAACTGAATATATATGTGTAAGAACTGAATATATATGCGTAACAACTGAATATATATGCGTAAGAACTGAATATATATTGCGTAAGAACTGAATATATATATGTGTAAGATCTGAGTATATATGCGTAAGAACTGAATATATGTGTAAGAACTGAATATGTATGTGTAAGAACTGAATATATATGCGTAAGAACTGAATATATATGCGTAAGAACTGAATATATATGTGTGTAAGAACTGAATATATATGCGTAAGAACTGAATATATATGCGTTAAGAACTGAATATATATGCGTAAGAACTGAATATATATGCGTAAAGAACTGAATATATATGTGTGTAAGAACTGAATATATATGCGTAAGAACTGAAATAGATATATGTGTAAGAACTGAATATATATTGCGTAATAACTAAATATATATGCGTAAGAACTGAATATATATGCGTAAGAAGTCAATATATATGTGTAAGAAACTGAGTATATATGCGTAAGAACTGAATATATGTGTAAGAACTGAATATATATGTGTAAGAACTGAATATATATGCGTGAGAACTGAATATATATGCGTAAGAACTAAATATATATGCATAAGAACTGAATATATATGCGTAAGAACTGAATATATATGCATAAGAACTGAATATATATGCGTAAGAACTGAATATATATGCGTAAGAACTGAATATATATTTGTAAGAACTGAAATATATATGTGAACTGAATATATAATGTGTAAGAACTGAATATATATGCGTAAGAACTGAATATATATGTGTAAGAACTGAATATATATGTTATAGAGAACTGAATAGGTATGTGTAGTAGAACTGAATATATGTGTAAGAACTGAATATATATATGTGTAAGAACTGAATATATATGCGTGAGAACTGAATATATATGCGTAAGAACTGAATATATATGCATAAGAACTGAATATATATATGCGTAAGAACTGAATATATATGTGTAAGAACTGAATATATATGTGTAAGAACTGAATATATATATGTAGTAAGAACTGAATATATATGTGTAAGAACTGAATATATATGTGTAAGAACTGAATATATATGCGTAAGAACTTATATATATGCGAAAGAACTGAATATATATGCATAAGAACTGAATATATGTGTGTAAGAACTGAATACAATATGCGTAAGAACTGAATAGATATGTGTAAGAACTGAATATATATCCTTAAGAACTGAATATATATGCGTAAGAACTGAATATATATGCGTTAGAACTGAATATATATGCGTAAGAACTGAATATGTATGCATAAAAACTGAACATATATGCGTAAGAACTGAATATATATGCGTAAGAAGTGAATATATGTGTAAAGAACTGAATATATATGTGTAAAGAACTGAATATATATGCGTAAGAACTGAACATATATGCGTAAGAACTGAATATATATGCGTTAGAACTGAATATATATGCGTAAGAACTGAATATATATGCATAAGAACTGAACATATATGCGTAAGAACTGAATATATATGCTTTAGAACTGAATATATGTGTAAGAACTGAATATATATGTGTAAGAACTGAATATATAAGCATAAGAACTGAATATGCATAAGAACTGAATATATATGCGTAAGAACTGAATATATATGTGTAAGAAACTAAATATATATGCGTAAGAACTGAATATATATGTGTCAGAACTGAATATATATGTGTATAGAACTGAAATTATATGCGTAAGAAGTGAATATATGTGTAAGAACTGAATATATATGTGTAAGAACTGAATATATATGCGTAAGAACTGAATATATATGCGTAAGAACTGAATATATATGCGTAAGAACTGAATATATATGCGTTAGAACTGAATATATATGCGTAAGAACTGAATATATATGTGTAAGAAACTGAATATATATGCGTAAGAACTGAATAGATATGTGTAAGAACTGAATATATATGCGTAAGAACTGAATATATATGCATAAGAACTGAACATATAAGCGTAAGAACTGAATATATATGCGTAAGTAAGTGAATCTATGTGTAAGAACTGAATATATATATGCGTAAAGAACTGTATATATATATCCGTAGGAACTGAATATATATGCATAAGAATTAACGTCTCACTAGTGAATTTATCAACACTATATAATATATGTAGAAAACGGTCATTTGTGGACCACTGCAAAACATACTATAAAATGTCCATTTGATCATTAAATCTCCCCTCAATCTGCCAAACCTTCCTCTGAGGCTCAGAATATCCACAAAAAATCAAAAGTTGACCAGATTAAAAAAAAAATCCAGTTTTTTTCAAGCACCCCTCAAAACTAGCTCCATTTCACTGATAATTCAACTGTATTCCTACCCATTTTCAAAATATCATATCTTCCTAAAAAAAACACCCGTGACATCCAAACTTGGAAGAGGTCATGAACATGTTCCAATCTTGGCAGAAATAAGAGAATGA
>JAWPHD010025479.1:0-16145 GCA_037043455.1 Cyrtodaria siliqua
GACCATATATGCGTAAGAACTGAATATGTATGCGTAAGAACTGAATATATATGCGTAAGAACTGAATATACATGCGTAAGAGCTGAATATATATGCGTAAGAGCTAAATATTTATTCTTAAGAGCTGAATATATATGCGTAAGAGGTGAATATATATGTGTAAGAACTGAATATATATGCGTAAGAACTGAATATATATGTGTTAGAACTGAATATATATTCGTAAGAACTGAATATATATGCATAAGAACTGAATATATATGCGTCAGAACTGAATATATATGTGTAAGAACTGAATATATACGCGTAAGAACTGAATATATATGAGTAAGAACTGAATATATATGCGTAAGAACTGAATATGTGTTTAAGAACTGAACATATATGCGTAAGAACTGAATATATATGCGTAAGAAGTGAATATATATGTGTAAGAACTGAATATATATATGTTAGAACTGAATATATATGCGTAAGAAGTGAAAATTTTATGTGTAAGAACTGAATATATATCTGTAAGAACTGAATATATATGCGTAAGAACTGAATATATATGTGTAAGAAATGAATATATATGTGTAAGAACTGAATATATATGTGTAAGCACTGAATATATATGCGTAAGAACTGAATATATATGCATAATAACTGAATATATATGCGTAAGAACTGAATATATATGCGTAAATAGTGAATATATATGTGTAAGAACTGAATATATATGCGTAAGAACTGAATATATGTTTAAGAACTGAACATATATGCGTAAGAACTGAATATATATGCGTAAGAAGTGAACATATATGCATAACAACTGAATATATATTCGTATGAACTGAATATATATGCATAAGACCTGAACATATATGCGTAAGAACTGAATATGTATGAGTAGTAACTGAATATATATGCGTAAGAACAGAATATATATGCGTAAGAATATATATGCATAAGAACTGAACATATATGCGTAAGAACTGAATTCATATGCCGAAGAAGTGAATATATATGTGTAAGAACTGAATATATATGTGTAAGAACTGAATATATATGCGTAAGAACTGAATATATATGTGTAAGAAATGAATATATATGTGTAAGAACTGAATATATATGTGTAAGAACTGAATATATATGCGTAAGAACTGAATATATATGCATAATAACTGAATATATATGCATAATAACTGAATATATATGCGTAAGAACTGAATATATATGCGTAAGAACTGAATATATATGCGTAAGAACTGAATATATATGCGTAAGAACTGAATACATATGTGTAAGAACTGAATATAGATGCGTAAGAATATATATGTGTAAGAACTGAATATATATGGGTAAGAACTGAATATATATGCGTAAGAAGTGAATATATATGCGTAAGAAGTGAATATATATGTGTAAGAACTGAATATATATGTGTAAGAACTGAATATATATGCGTAAGAAGTGAATATATATGTGTAAGAACTGAATATATATGCGAAAGAACTGAATATATATGTGTAAGCACTGAATATATATGTGTAAGTACTGAATATATATGTGTAAGAACTGAATATATTTGTGTAAGAACTGAATATTTATGAGTAAGTACTGAATATATATGTGTAAGAACTGAATATATATGCGTTAGAACTGAATATATATGCGTAAGCATATATATGCATAAGAACTGAACATATATGCATAAGAACTGAATATATATGCGTAAGATGTGAATATATATGTGTAAGAACTGAATATATATGTGTAAGAACTGAATATATATGCGTAAGAACTGAATATATATTTGTAAGAAATGAATATATATGTGTAAAAACTGAATATATATGTGTAAGAACTGAATATATTTGTGTAAGAACTGAATATTTATGAGTAAGAACTGAATATATAAGCGTTAGAAGTGAATATATATGTGTAAGAACTGAATATATATGCATAACAACTGAATATATATGCGTAAGAACTGAATATATATGCATAAGAACTGAACATATATGCGTAAAAACTGAATATATATGCATAACAACTGAATATATATGCGTAAGAACTGAATATATATGCATAAGAACTGAACATATATGCGTAAGAACTGAATATGTATGCGTAAAAACTGAATATATATGCGTAAGAACTGAATATATATGCGTAAGAACTGAATATATATGTGTAAGAACTGAATATATATGCGTAAGAACTGAATATATATGCATAATAACTGAATATAAATGCGTAAGTATTGAATATATATGCGTAAGAACTGAATATATATGCGTAAAAACTGAATATATATGCGTAAGAACTGAATATATTTTCGTAAGAAATGAATATATTTGTGTAAGAACTGAATATATATGCGTAAGAACTGAATATATATGTGTAAGAACTGAATATATATCTGTAAGTACTGAATATATATGTGTAAGAACTGAATATATATGCGTAAGAACTAAATATATGTTTAAGAACTGAACATATATGCGTAAGAACTGAATATATATGTGTAAGAACTGAATATATATGTGTAAGAACTGAATATATATGTGTATGAACTGAATATATATGTTTAAGAAATTAATATATATGTGTAAGTACTGAATATATATGTGTAAGAACTGAATATATATGCGTAAGAACTGAATATATATGCATAAGAACTGAATATATATGCGTTAGAACTGATTATATATGCGTAAGAAGTGAATATATATGTGTAAGAACTGAATATATATGTGTAAGAACTGAATATATATGCGTAAGAACTGAATATATGTTTAAGAACTGAACATATATGCGTAAGAACTGAATATATATGTGTAAGAACTGAATATATATGTGTAAGAACTGAATATATATGTGTAAGAACTGAATATATATGTGTAAGAACTGAATATATGTGTTTAAGAACTGAATATATATGCGTAAGAACTGAATATATATGCGTAAGAAGTGAATATATATGTGTAAGAACTGAATATATATGCGTAAGAACTGAATATATATGTGTAAGAACTGAATATATATGTGTAAGTACTGAATATATATATGTGTAAGAACTGAATATATATGCGTATGAACTGAATATATGTTTAAGAACTGAACATATATGCGTAAGAACTGAATATATATGTGTAAGAACTGAATATATATGTGTAAGAACTGAATATATATGTGTAAGAACTGAATATATATGTGTAAGAACTGAATATATATGTGTAAGAACTGAATATATATGTGTAAGAACTGAATATATATGTGTAATAACTGAATATATATGCGTAAGAACTGAATATATAAGCGTTAGAAGTGAATATATATGTGTAAGAACTGAATATATATGCATAACAACTGAATATATATGCGTAAGAACTGAATATATATGCATAAGAACTGAACATATATGCGTAAAAACTGAATATATATGCATAACAACTGAATATATATGCGTAAGAACTGAATATATATGCATAAGAACTGAACATATATGCGTAAGAACTGAATATGTATGAGTAAAAACTGAATATATATGCGTAAGAACTTAATATATATGCGTAAGAACTGAATATATATGCGTAAGAACTGAATATATATGTGTAAGAACTGAATATATATGCGTAAGAACTGAATATATATGCATAATAACTGAATATATATGCATAAATACTGAATATATATGCGTAAGAACTGAATATATATGCGTAAGAACTGAATATATATATGCGTAAGAACTGAATATATATTCGTAAAAACTGAATATATATGCATAAGAGCTGAATATATATGCATAAGAACTGAATATATAAGTGTAAGAACTGAATATATACGCGTAAGAACTGAATATATATGTGTAAGAACTGAATATATATGCGTAAGAACTGAATATATGTTTAAGAACTGAACATATATGCGTAAGAACTGAATATATATGTGTAATAACTGAATATATATGTGTAAGAACTGAATATATATGTGTAAGAACTGAATATATATGTGTATGAACTGAATATATATGTGCAAGAACTGAATATATATGTGTAAGAACTGAATATATATATGCGTAAGAACTGAATATATATGCGTAAGAAGTGAATATATATGTGTAAGAACTGAATATATATGCGTAAGAACTTAATATATATGTGTAAGAACTGAATATATATCTGTAAGTACTGAATATATATGTGTAAGAACTGAATATATATGCGTAAGAACTGAATATATGTGTAAGAAATAATATATATGTGTAAGAACTGAATATATATGTGTAAGAACTGAATATATATGCGTAAGAACTGAATATATATGCGTAAGAACTGAATACATATGTGTAAGAACTGAATATAGATGCGTAAGAATATATATACATAAGAACTGAACATATATGCGTAAGAACTGAATATATATGCGTAAGAAGTGAATATATATGCGTAAGAAGTGAATATTTATGTGTACGAACTGAATATATGTGTGTAAGAACTGAATATATATGTGTAAGAACTGAATATATATGTGTAAGAACTGAATATATATGCGTAAGAAGTGAATATATATGCGTAAGAACTGAATATATATGTGTAAGAACTGAATATATATGCGTAAGAACTGAATATATGTTTGTAAGAACTGAATATATATGTGTAAGAACTGAATATATATGTGTAAGAACTGAATATATATGCGTAAGAAGTGAATATATATGTGTAAGAACTGAATATATATGTGTAAGTACTGAATATATATGTGTAAGAACTGAATATATATGCGTAAGAACTGAATATATATGCATAAGAACTGAATATATATGCGTTAGAACTGAATATATATGCGTAAGAAGTGAATATTTTATGTGTAAGAACTGAATATATATCTGTAAGAACTGAATATATATGTGTAAGAACTGAATATATATGCGTAAGAACTGAATATATATGTGTAAGAACTAAATATATATGTGTATGAACTGAATATATATGTGTAAGAACTGAATATATATGTGTAAGAACTGAATATATATATGCGTAAGAACTGAATATATATGCGTAAGAAGTGAATATATATGTGTAAGAACTGAATATATATGCGTAAGAACTTAATATATATGTGTAAGAACTGAATATATATCTGTAAGTACTGAATATATATGTGTAAGAACTGAATATATATGCGTAAGAACTGAATATATTTGTAAGAAATGAATATATATGTGTAAGAACTGAATATATATGTGTAAGAGCTGAATATATATGTGTAAAAACTGAATATATATGTGCAAGAGCTAAATATATATGCGTAAGAACTCAATATATATGTGTAAGAACTGAATATATATGTGTAAGAAATGAATATATATGTGTAAGTACTGAATATATATGTGTAAGAACTGAATATATATGCATAAGAACTGAATATATATGCGTTAGAACTGAATATATATGTGTAAGAACTGAATATATATGCGTAAAAACTGAATATATGTGTGTAAGAACTGAATATATATGTGTAAGAACTGAAAATATATGTGTAAGAACTGAATATATATGCGTAAGAAGTGAATATATATGTGTAAGAACTGAATATATTTCTGTAAGAACTGAATATATATGCGTAAGAACTGAATATATATGTGTAAGAAATGAATATATATGTGTAAGAACTGATATATATCTGTGTAAGAACTGAATATATATGCGTAAGAACTGAATATATATGTGTAAGAACTGAATATATATGCATAAGAACTGAATATATGTGTGTATGAACTGAATATATATGTGTAAGAACTGAATATATATGTGTAAGAACTGAATATATATGCGTAAGAAGTGAATATATATGCGTAAGAAATGAATATATATGTGTAAGAACTGAATATATATGCGTAAGAACTGAATATATGCGTGTAAGAACTGAATATATATGTGTAAGAACTGAATATATATGTGTAAGAACTGAATATATATGCGTTAGAACTGAATATATATGCGTAAGAAGTGAATATATATGTGTAAGAACTGAATATATATGTGTAAGAACTGAATATATATGCGTAAGAACTGAATATATATGTGTAAGAAATCAATATATGTGTAAGAACTGAATATATATGTGTAAGAACTGAATATATATGCGTAAGAACTGAATATATATGCATAATAACTGAATATATATACGTAAGATCTGAATATATATGCTTAAGAACTGAATATATATGAGTAAGAACTGAATATATATTCGTAAGAACCGAATATATATGCATAAGAACTGAATATATATGCGTAAGAACTGAATATATATGTGTAATAACTGAATATATACGCGTAAGAACTGAATATATATGAGTAAGAACTGAATATATATGCGTAAGAACTGAATATATATGCATAAGAAGTGATTATATATGTGTAAGAACTGAATATATATGCGTAAGAAATGAATATATATGTGTAAGAACTGATATATATGTGTAAGTACTGAATATATATGTGTAATAACTGAATATATATGTGTAAGAACTGAATATATATGTGTAAGAAGTGAATATATATGTGTAAGAATTGAATATATATGTGTAAGAACTGAATATATATGCGTAAGAACTGAATATATATGCGTAAGAACTGAATATATATGCGTTAGAACTGAATATATATGCGTAAAAACTGAATATATATGCATAAGAACTGAATATATATGCGTAAGAACTGAATATATATGCATAAGAACTGAACATATATGCGTAAGAACTTAATATGTATGCGTAAGAACTGAATATATATGCGTAAGAACTGAATATACATGCGTAAGAGCTGAATGTATATGCGTAAGAGCTTAATATTTATTCTTAAGAGCTGAATATATATGCATAAGAGGTGAATATATATGTGTAAGAACTGAATATATATGCGTAAGAACTAAATATATATGTGTAAGAACAAAATATATATGTGTAAGAACTGAATATATATGTGTAAGAACTGAATATATATGTGTAAGAACTGAATATATATGTGTAAGAACTGAATATATATGTGTAAGAACTGAATATATATTTGTAAGAACTGAATATATATGCGTAAGAACTGAATATATATGCGTAAGAACTGAATACATATGTGTAAGAACTGAATATATATGTGTAAGAACTGAATATATATGTGTAAGAACTGAATATATATGCGTAAGAACTGAATATATATGCGTAAGAAAAGAATATATATGCATAAGAACTGACCATATATGCGTAAGAACTGAATATGTATGCGTAAGAACTGAATATATATGCGTAAGAACTGAATATACATGCGTAAGAGCTGAATATATATGCGTAAGAGCTAAATATTTATTCTTAAGAGCTGAATATATATGCGTAAGAGGTGAATATATATGTGTAAGAACTGAATATATATGCGTAAGAACTGAATATATATGTGTTAGAACTGAATATATATTCGTAAGAACTGAATATATATGCATAAGAACTGAATATATATGCGTCAGAACTGAATATATATGTGTAAGAACTGAATATATACGCGTAAGAACTGAATATATATGAGTAAGAACTGAATATATATGCGTAAGAACTGAATATGTGTTTAAGAACTGAACATATATGCGTAAGAACTGAATATATATGCGTAAGAAGTGAATATATATGTGTAAGAACTGAATATATATATGTTAGGACTGAATATATATGTGTAAAAACTGAATATATATGTGTAAGAACTGAATATATATGCGTAAGAACTGAATATATATGCATAAGAAGTGAATATATATGTGTAAGAACTGAATATATATGCGTAAGAACTGAATATATATGTGTAAGCACTGATATATATGTGTAAGTACTGAATATATATGTGTAATAACT
This sequence comes from Cyrtodaria siliqua, assembly GCA_037043455.1. NCBI lineage: Eukaryota > Metazoa > Mollusca > Bivalvia > Adapedonta > Hiatellidae > Cyrtodaria > Cyrtodaria siliqua. The sequence goes on from JAWPHD010025479.1 coordinate 7,886, forward strand.
GAATATATATGTGTAAGAAGTGAATATATATGTGTAAGAAGTGAATATATATGTGTAAGAATTGAATATATATGTGTAAGAACTGAATATATATGCGTAATAACTGAATATATATGCGTAAGAACTGAATATATATGCGTTAGAACTGAATATATATGCGTAAAAACTGAATATATATGCATAAGAACTGAATATATATGCGTAAGAACTGAATATATATGCATAAGAACTGAACATATATGCGTAAGAACTGAATATGTATGCGTAAGAACTGAATATATATGCGTAACAACTGAATATACATGCGTAAGAGCTGAATATATATGCGTAAGAGCTAAATATTTATTCTTTAGAGCTGAATATATGTGCGTAAGAGGTGAATATATATGTGTAAGAACTGAATATATATGCGTAAAAACTGAATATATATGTGTAAGAACTGAATATATATGTGTAAGAACTGAATATATATGTGTAAGAACTGAATATATATGTGTAAGAACTGAATATATATGTGTAAGAACTGAATATATATGTGTAAGAACTGAATATATATGCGTAAGAACTGAATACATATGTGTAAGAACTGAATATAGATGCGTAAGAATATATATACATAAGAACTGAACATATATGCGTAAGAACTGAATATATATGCGTAAGAAGTGAATATATATGCGTAAGAAGTGAATATATATGTGTAAGAACTGAATATATGTGTGTAAGATCTGAATATATATGTGTAAGAACTGAATATATATGTGTAAGAACAGAATATATATGCGTAAGAAGTGAATATATATGCGTAAAAACTGAATATATATGTGTAAGAACTGAATATATATGCGTAAGAACTGAATATATGTGTGTAAGAACTGAATGTATATGTGTAAGAACTGAATATATATGTGTAAGAACTGAATATATATGCGTAAGAAGTGAATATATATGTGTAAGAACTGAATATATATGTGTAAGTACTGAATATATATGTGTAAGAACTGAATATATATGCGTAAGAACTGAATATATATGCATAAGAACTGAATATATATGCGTTAGAACTGAATATATATGCGTAAGAAGTGAAAATTTTATGTGTAAGAACTGAATATATATCTGTAAGAACTGAATATTTATGCGTAAGAACTGAATATATATGTGTAAGAAATGAATATATATGTGTAAGAACTGAAGATATATGTGTAAGAACTGAATATATATGCGTAAGAACTGAATATATATGCATAATAACTGAATATATATGCGTAAGAACTGAATATATATGCGTAAATAGTGAATATATATGTGTAAGAACTGAATATATATGCGTAAGAACTGAATATATGTTTAAGAACTGAACATGTATGCGTAAGAACTGAATATATATGCGTAAGAACTGAATTCATATGCCGAAGAAGTGAATATATATGTGTAAGAACTGAATATATATGTGTAAGAACTGAATATATATGCGTAAGAACTGAATATATATGTGTAAGAAATGAATATATATGTGTAAGAACTGAATATATATGTGTAAGAACTGAATATATATGCGTAAGAACTGAATATATATGCATAATAACTGAATATATATGCATAATAACTGAATATATATGTGTAAGAACTGAATATATATGCGTAAGAACTGAATATATATGCGTAAGAACTGAATATATATGCGTAAGAACTGAATACATATGTGTAAGAACTGAATATAGATGCGTAAGAATATATATGTGTAAGAACTGAATATATATGGGTAAGAACTGAATATATATGCGTAAGAAGTGAATATATATGCGTAAGAAGTGAATATATATGTGTAAGAACTGAATATATATGTGTAAGAACTGAATATATATGCGTAAGAAGTGAATATATATGTGTAAGAACTGAATATATATGCGAAAGAACTGAATATATATGTGTAAGCACTGAATATATATGTGTAAGTACTGAATATATATGTGTAAGAAATGAATATATTTGTGTAAGAACTGAATATTTATGAGTAAGTACTGAATATATATGTGTAAGAACTGAATATATATGCGTTAGAACTGAATATATATGCGTAAGCATATATATGCATAAGAACTGAACATATATGCATAAGAACTGAATATATATGCGTAAGAAGTGAATATATATGTGTAAGAACTGAATATATATGTGTAAGAACTGAATATATATGCGTAAGAACTGAATATATATTTGTAAGAAATGAATATATATGTGTAAAAACTGAATATATATGTGTAAGAACTGAATATATTTGTGTAAGAACTGAATATTTATGAGTAAGAACTGAATATATAAGCGTTAGAAGTGAATATATATGTGTAAGAACTGAATATATATGCATAACAACTGAATATATATGCGTAAGAACTGAATATATATGCATAAGAACTGAACATATATGCGTAAAAACTGAATATATATGCATAACAACTGAATATATATGCGTAAGAACTGAATATATATGCATAAGAACTGAACATATATGCGTAAGAACTGAATATGTATGCGTAAAAACTGAATATATATGCGTAAGAACTGAATATATATGCGTAAGAACTGAATATATATGTGTAAGAACTGAATATATATGCGTAAGAACTGAATATATATGCATAATAACTGAATATAAATGCGTAAGTATTGAATATATATGCGTAAGAACTGAATATATATGCGTAAAAACTGAATATATATGCGTAAGAACTGAATATATTTTCGTAAGAAATGAATATATTTGTGTAAGAACTGAATATATATGCGTAAGAACTGAATATATATGTGTAAGAACTGAATATATATCTGTAAGTACTGAATATATATGTGTAAGAACTGAATATATATGCGTAAGAACTAAATATATGTTTAAGAACTGAACATATATGCGTAAGAACTGAATATATATGTGTAAGAACTGAATATATATGTGTAAGAACTGAATATATATGTGTATGAACTGAATATATATGTTTAAGAAATTAATATATATGTGTAAGTACTGAATATATATGTGTAAGAACTGAATATATATGCGTAAGAACTGAATATATATGCATAAGAACTGAATATATATGCGTTAGAACTGATTATATATGCGTAAGAAGTGAATATATATGTGTAAGAACTGAATATATATGTGTAAGAACTGAATATATATGCGTAAGAACTGAATATATGTTTAAGAACTGAACATATATGCGTAAGAACTGAATATATATGTGTAAGAACTGAATATATATGTGTAAGAACTGAATATATATGTGTAAGAACTGAATATATATGTGTAAGAACTGAATATATGTGTTTAAGAACTGAATATATATGCGTAAGAACTGAATATATATGCGTAAGAAGTGAATATATATGTGTAAGAACTGAATATATATGCGTAAGAACTGAATATATATGTGTAAGAACTGAATATATATGTGTAAGTACTGAATATATATATGTGTAAGAACTGAATATATATGCGTATGAACTGAATATATGTTTAAGAACTGAACATATATGCGTAAGAACTGAATATATATGTGTAAGAACTGAATATATATGTGTAAGAACTGAATATATATGTGTAAGAACTGAATATATATGTGTAAGAACTGAATATATATGTGTAAGAACTGAATATATATGTGTAAGAACTGAATATATATGTGTAATAACTGAATATATATGCGTAAGAACTGAATATATAAGCGTTAGAAGTGAATATATATGTGTAAGAACTGAATATATATGCATAACAACTGAATATATATGCGTAAGAACTGAATATATATGCATAAGAACTGAACATATATGCGTAAGAACTGAATATATATGCATAAGAACTGAACATATATGCGTAAGAACTGAATATGTATGCGTAAAAAATGAATATATATGCGTAAGAACTTAATATATATGCGTAAGAACTGAATATATATGCGTAAGAACTGAATATATATGTGTAAGAACTGAATATATATGCGTAAGAACTGAATATATATGCATAATAACTGAATATATATGCATAAATACTGAATATATATGCGTAAGAACTGAATATATATGCGTAAGAACTGAATATATATATGCGTAAGAACTGAATATATATTCGTAAAAACTGAATATATATGCATAAGAGCTGAATATATATGCATAAGAACTGAATATATAAGTGTAAGAACTGAATATATACGCGTAAGAACTGAATATATATGTGTAAGAACTGAATATATATGCGTAAGAACTGAATATATGTTTAAGAACTGAACATATATGCGTAAGAACTGAATATATATGTGTAATAACTGAATATATATGTGTAAGAACTGAATATATATGTGTAAGAACTGAATATATATGTGTATGAACTGAATATATATGTGCAAGAACTGAATATATATGTGTAAGAACTGAATATATATATGCGTAAGAACTGAATATATATGCGTAAGAAGTGAATATATATGTGTAAGAACTGAATATATATGCGTAAGAACTTAATATATATGTGTAAGAACTGAATATATATCTGTAAGTACTGAATATATATGTGTAAGAACTGAATATATATGCGTAAGAACTGAATATATGTGTAAGAAATGAATATATATGTGTAAGAACTGAATATATATGTGTAAGAGCTGAATATATATGTGTAAAAACTGAATATATATGTGTAAGAGCTGAATATATATGCGTAAGAACTCAATATATATGTGTCAGAACTGAATATATATGTGTAAGAAATGAATATATATGTGTAAGTACTGAATATATATGTGTAAGAACTGAATATATATGCGTAAGAACTGAATATATATGCATAAGAACTGAATATATATGCGTTAGAACTGAATATATATGCGTAAGAAGTGAATATATATGTGTAAGAACTGATTATATTTCTGTAAGAACTGAATATATATGCGTAAGAACTGAATATATATGTGTAAGAAATGAATATATGTGTAGGAACTGAATATATCTGTGTAAGAACTCAATATATATGCGTAAGAACTGAATATATATGCGTAAGAACTGAATATATATGTGAAAGAACTGAATATATATGCGTAAGAACTGAATATATGTGTGTAAAAACTGAATATATATGTGTAAGAACTGAATATATATGTGTAAGAACTGAATATATATGCGTAAGAAGTGAATATATATGCGTAAGAAATGAATATATATGTGTAAGAACTGAATATATATGCGTAAGAACTGAATATAAGTGTGTAAGAACTGAATATATATGTGTAAGAACTGAATATATATGTGTAAGAACTGAATATATATGCGTTAGAACTGAATATATATGCGTAAGAAGTGAATATATATGTGTAAGAACTGAATATATATGTGTAAGAACTGAATATATATGCGTAAGAACTGAATATATATGTGTAAGAAATCAATATATGTGTAAGAACTGAATATATATGTGTAAGAACTGAATATATATGCGTAAGAACTGAATATATCTGCATAATAACTGAATATATATACGTAAGATCTGAATATATATGCTTCAGAACTGAATATATATGCGTAAGAACTGAATATATATTCGTAAGAACCGAATATAAATGCATAAGAACTGAATATATATGCGTAAGAACTGAATATATATGTGTAAGAACTGAATATATACGCGTAAGAACTGAATATATATGAGTAAGAACTGAATATATATGCGTAAGAACTGAATATGTGTTTAAGAACTGAACATATATGCGTAATAACTGAATATATATGCGTAAGAAGTGAATATATATGTGTAAGAACTGAATATAATGTGTAAGGACTGAATATATATGTGTAAGAACTGAATATATATGTGTAAGAACTGAATATATATGCGTAAGAACTGAATATATATGCATAAGAAGTGAATATATTTGTGTAAGAACTGAATATATATGCGTAAGAACTGAATATATATGTGTAATAACTGATATATATGTGTAAGTACTGAATATATATGTGTAATAACTGAATATATATGTGTAAGAAGTGAATATATATGTGTAAGAAGTGAATATATATGTGTAAGAATTGAATATATATGTGTAGAACTGAATATATATGCGTAAGAACTGAATATATATGCGTAAGAACTGAATATATATGCTTAGAACTGAATATATATGCGTAAAAACTGAATATATATGCATAAGAACTGAATATATATGCGTAAGAACTGAATATATATGCATAAAAACTGAACATATATGCGTAAGAACTTAATATGTATGCGTAAGAACTGAATATATATGCGTAAGAACTGAATATACATGCGTAGAGCTGAATATATATGCGTAAGAGCTTAATATTTATTCTTAAGAGCTGAATATATATGCGTAAGAGGTGAATATATATGTGTAAGAAACTGAATATATATGCGTAAGAACTGAATATATATGTGTAAGAACAAAATATATATGTGTAAGAACTGAATATATATGTGTAAGAACTGAATATATATGTGTAAGAAGTGAATATATATGTGTAAGAACTGAATATATATGTGTAAGAACTGAATATATATGCGTAAGAACTGAATATATATGCGTAAGAACTGAATACATATGTGTAAGAACTGAATATATATGTGTAAGAACTGAATATATATGTGTATGAACTGAATATATATGCGTAAGAACTGAATATATATGCGTAAGAAAAGAATATATATGCATAAGATCTGAACATATATGCGTAAGAACTGAATATGTATGCGTAAGAACTGAATATATATGCGTAAGAACTGAATATACATGCGTAAGAGCTGAATATATATGCGTAAGAGGTGAATATATATGTGTAAGAACTGAATATATATGCGTATGAACTGAATATATATGTGTTAGAACTGAATATATATTCGTAAGAACTGAATATATATGCATAAGAACTGAATATATATGCGTAAGAACTGAATATATATGTGTAAGAACTGAATATATACGCGTAAGAACTGAATATATATGAGTAAGAACTGAATATATATGCGTAAGAACTGAATATGTGTTTAAGAACTGAACATATATGCGTAAGAACTGAATATATATGCGTAAGAAGTGAATATATATGTGTAAGAACTGAATATATATGTGTTAGGAATGAATATATATGTGTAAGAACTGAATATATATGTGTAAGAACTGAATATATATGCGTAAAAAACTGAATATATATGCATAAGAAGTGAATATATATGTGTAAGAACTGAATATATATGCGTAAGAACTGAATATATATGTGTAAGAACTGATATATATGTGTAAGAACTGAATATATATGTGTAATAACTGAATATATATGTGTAAAAACTGAATATATATGTGTAAGAAGTGAATATATATGTTTAAGAATTGAATATATATGTGTAAGAACTGAATATATATGCGTAATAACTGAATATATATGCGTAAGAACTGAATATATATGCGTTAGAACTGAATATATATGCGTAAAAACTGAATATGTATGCATAAGAACTGAATATATATGCGTAAGAACTGAATATATATGCATAAGAACTGAACATATATGCGTAAGAACTGAATATGTATGCGTAAGAACTGAATATATAGGCGTAAGAACTGAATATACATGCGTAAGAGCTGAAATATATATGCGTAGAGCTAAATATTTATTCTAAGAGCTGAATATATATGCGTAAGAGGTGAATATATGTGTAAGAAGTGAATATATATGTGTAAGAAGTGAATATATATGTGTAAGAATTGAATATATATGTGTAAGAACTGAATATATATGCGTAAGAACTGAATATATATGCGTAAGAACTGAATATATATGCGTTAGAACTGAATATATATGCGTAAAAACTGAATATATATGCATAAGAACTGAATATATATGCGTAAGAACTGAATATATAGCATAAAAACTAACATATATGCGTAAGAACTTAATATGTATGCGTAAGAACTGTATATATATGCGTAAGAACTGAATATACATGCGTAAGAGCTGAATATATATGCGTAAGAGTTTAATATTTATTCTTAAGAGCTGAATATATATGCGTAAGAGGTGAATATATATGTGTAAGAACTGAATATATATGCGTAAGAACTGAATATATATGTGTAAGAACAAAATATATATGTGTAAGAACTGAATAAATATGTGTAGAACTGAAATATGTGTAAGAACTGAATATATATGTGTAGAACTGAATATATATGTGTAAGAACTGAATATA
>JAWPHD010025480.1:0-16137 GCA_037043455.1 Cyrtodaria siliqua
GGATACGAAGCAGCATTCCTCGATCTTCTACTGTTTTCTACTACACTAAAATCTATGTAAGAGATTAATACAACTTTAACATCGTTAACTATCCCCACCTGTGATGGGGATGTACATCATGCTACATCATACTTGTTTATGTCTCCCAGCTCATTCGTTTGCTAGAGCATTGTAATGTATATTATACACATTAATGATCGAAAACAAAGTTATTGTACAAGGAAACTTTCTTCAGCATGGGATTCGTTAACAGACAAATTACTTAGTATCTTTCGTCAGAAGTCTACCGCCGCAACGAAACCACTGAAGAAGTATAAACTACCAACCTTAAATTATTTCTTGGATTGTAGGAATATCCCAACCCTATTTTAATGAGATTGTGGTATACACATTTCGAAACTTAAAGGGATCTGGCAGGGTTTCCGTGAAAATTAACAAAAATTTATCAAGAATGTTCATCAGAAAAGGATACGACCCTTTTAGTAGATTGAAATCCGCATATTGATGTCGAAAGTAGATACAAAGTAGAAGTAGGACTTGTACAGAATGATGACAGCTATACTAAGATATATTTAATATGATCATGTCGCAACGTCGATTTTCGTTAAAACGTCTGTCTATGCATTAATGTGTGTATGTAATCTATATGTTTTTGTGATTGCATGGCCCCAATAAATAATGGTCCCCTAATAGATACGCTTCTTCTTTTAAGTAATATTTAATACATGTGGAACAACCCTAATTGCAGTTTTCGAAAGTTAGAAGTAAAAAAAGCTTCCGAACCAAGAAGATATGTGCATACATAATTGAAATAGAGTCTGAAACTTAATAGCAGAGCGATGAGATGTGGTACTAATAAAATAGATTGTGGCTTACATTTGGTGGCGTACCTTACAATCTCCGAGATAGAATATATGGGCCATAGCGTGATACTATTAAATTATACGCGGGACTAGGTTTTCAATTACCATCAAATCGGGAACAATATACTAAAATGATTTTCCCTTCTAAACATATCTAATTGTAGACAATATTCATAGGTCTATCTAATTTAATAGAATGTATACAGGTCAAAAACTTTCTCCAGCAATTGCTAGCACACACGTAAACGACTACAAGGATATTTTTCCAGCGGTAGTGCTATCATGCTCATCAATTTTGTAGCTTATATTCTGGGTCTATTAACACTTAAAGTATGTGTACGGTCAAAATTTGGTCAAATATGGCTGCAATTGCTAGAACACACGTAAAAGACTCAAGGATAATTTCCTACGTGCGCTACGTTTTTTTGCATAACTTATTTGATGACTGCAAACAGCTCACCTTCTGCAGCATGTATACTCCAAATATACGTTGTTTTTTGTTAGAGTGTACAATTTGGGACAATCCTAAGCAAGTTTATAATTTCTTTTTTATATGATTCTAAATTTTACTACGTGTAACACATATAACTACAGTGCTGAAACGTACAATGCATAGCAATAACGTATGAAAGAAAAAAATGGAAATCATCGAACACGATAAATGCAAAAATATATTTCAGTCTCGGTTTGATTAGCGACCGGACATGAACGCCCAAGGTTTCGACAGAAACTTACATATATCGAAAATGTCCCAAGAGTACCAGAAATTTTTTGAGCATCTCGGGTAGATTATGTTTGTGCTTGAATTGGATTTCAAATTGTGTATGCAGAGACAACTTGTAATTATAAAAGTCGCAATAAACATGCTAAAGCATGTTTAAAACCATTTGCTTTAATTTCCAATTTAAAGCTTAAGAACAAAACGAATCATTGGCGTATACTCAGACCTATGTAAGTGTATGAACAGTTTATGAATGATACACATGAACAGCGTCTAAACTTAAGGTATATGTTCTTATCCTGTTCAACTTATCATGCTCTTCTGCATGATGTTTATATTTTCCACCAGTACTGGACACGGTCACTTACTAAGTTCTCGTCATTTTCTAGGTGCTTTTTTTATTGCGTTACTTGTTTTTGTTATGTTTGTTTTTTATTCCATATTTTATTTGAATTTCATGTTTTATGATTTCTGATCATTTCTGGTTACACACGGTTAACGCCTACTAAATGCTGCCTATTTCATCAGAAGATACTCTGTCCCCGATTCTTTTTCAATAGTTCCCTTAGTATTGTGATGGCAATCAGAATAAACGATGGTTGTTGCATCCTAGAACATGTAAGCAGTTGTTTATAAAACGTTTTGTCATTGTTGATGGCGGCATTTCTATGAGTGCTATTGATCTTGCTTACATGTTTTATTTGCTTGACATCTGTATACAATCCGTTCCCTTAGATTTAGTGATATATAACAACCTCGGTCATCGCTCAGTCATTAATCCATTCACAAAATCAAACCAGTGTTGCATTTGAAAATGTGTGATATGACAAAGATCAAATCTTTAAGACGCTGTGGTAGACTGCGATTACAGAACAAACAGTTTATGTCTATGAGGGAGAGACAATTAGTAATGGTGTATTCCAAACATCTGCCCACGTACACTTTAACACTTACACTTTGTGATGTCTGACTTTTAGACTAGCTTTTCTTTCGCAAACTTACGATAATCCGTGCGTGTCACATTTACGTGACGTCATAATAAAACTAGAAGTATCCACTATTCCCTTCCTACGTCATACCAGTATGTATACTGCTGACGTTCCAGTGGTGTAGTTAACTGTATAATTTGGTATAATGCCCATTGCATAGGCTTCCTCCTGCCTTCTTTAACCATATGTATACTGCTGACGTTCCAGTGGTGTAGTTACAAGTATATTTGTATAATGCCCATGCAAAGCTATTCTTCCTACGTCCATACAGTATGTATACTGCGACGTTCTCAGTGGTGTAGTTACCAGTAATATTTGTATATATGCCCATGCATAGACCCCCTGATTTCCATATGCAAGTTGTGCGCAGTTGAATCGCCAATGTATCAGAAACGGTAAATGGCAAAGATATTGTTATTGTGCAATATTAAACTGTAGAGTACGAGAAAGCCTAGATATATGTCGCTAAAAACGTTAAGACGATGAAATTCCTATATGTAAAGCAATTTATCAAGTCAAAATAAAAAAATGCACAGGCGCCGAATGTTGTCCAATATTCTTTGTTGTGTATATTGAAGATATTTATGATACAGTTGTTATACTTGTGTGTATGGACAATGAATTGATCACCAATTAGTCAAGTAATTGATCACTCAACATCAAATACAGTAGAATGAAATGCATTCGAAATGAGAAATTGCTTTGAATATTCCATGGGAATAAGTTAAAAACATGTTAATCAATGCACAAGACACTATTGGCTGACACACAACCTTAGCGAGCCAAACCCAAACGTTAATATTATTACAAATAAGCAGCACAAATATACAAAAAAGTAATGCGACAACGGACCGAACACGACAATACAAAAAATGATTGCATTCATCAGGGGTTTGATTGAGACTGATTTATGAACTAGTAGTGAAAATATGCTTACTACTACCGCTCGACAGCCCTTTAGACCCCTGGGATTGAGCAGAACTCACATATTCATATAAATCATATTGGTACACAATTTTACCAATCCCGAAGACATGACCAAGCATATGGGCGGTGGGACATAGAGATTTCCTTCCCCGTGTCCAGCGGCGTATGGTACCAGTATCTAACAAAATCACTATGCCCCGAAGATCGAAATAAACAAAATGAATTTAGTTGGGAGCAGCGGTTATGAAGCAGCATATCACAAGTTTAGGGGTCATGTCACTTTTCTGGTCGTCCGCTTTATTAGATAGAGATAGTTAAGGCGAAAGTCAACTCCTTAAGTGTATAGTTTGCATTACTCAATAGATTGATAGAACATATAGATTGATAGAACATGTCCTAGAAATTGAGCTCAACCTAAACTTGGCCATGCTTTATAAAATGAATAACAACATCCCAGACGTAGGTCAAGTAACACTGTTGATTGAAATGTATGGGTGAGATCATTATATCCGATCAAAGAATATTGGGTAACTACAACTTTAGCAAGCCAAACCCAAACGTTAATATTTTAAATAAGCAAAAACAAACAAAAGAGTATGATAATGGACCTTTGGAAACTGCCGAGCACGACACATACAAAATATTGCAGTCTTGGTTTGATGAGACTGTTCATGAGCGGTAGTGAAATATGCAAGCTACCGCTCACGCCCTCTAGCCCCGGGTTGAGCAGAACTCAATAGTCATAAAAATCAACAATACAGAATTGTAACCATCCCGAAGATGGCAAGCATATGGCGGTGGATATAGCAATATTTGTAGCTTTATTTCATCCCCTATATCCGGCGGCGTATGATCCCAGGATCTAATAACAGTGTATGCCACGAAGAGCGAAATATATAAAAAGGAATTTAGTTGGGAGCAGCGGTTATGAAGCCTGCGTATCACAAGTAACAGCCAACAGACTTAATTAAAAGCAGGCAACATATCCTAAGTGGTTAAACAATACCCTGTGCCTTTTATCGGCCGGAGTAATGGAACAACCGAATCAAAAATTAAGTAAAAAAACAAAAACAAATTGAAAATGTACCACCGATTAGTAAAAATAAGTATCGGGCTCAAGGTTGCAATTGGTGAAATATTGAACTTGATTACTTACTTTGTGGCTTTCAAGGTTTTTGTGTTCGCTTTGCTCTTATTTGCAAGGGGAAATACATGTTCAAGCCTTTAATGATAGTCTGAAAAATATGAGACGTCACATAACATTGATACAAATGACGTCATTGGATGACGTCAACAAAATGTTGGCATTCGTGAATTTGAGTTTTTATAGAAAAACAAGTGTTTATGTATGATTTAATTTTATATTTGTAGCATTTCAATGGGAAAGCACTAACATCTTAGCATGATTATCTCTTAACTACTGTGTATAGACAAGGTTATGCAGATGTCTATGAAGCCTTGTCAATGCGTTTGTGTTTTTGATGTCAAATGCATATCCTATTGCCTTTTGTTTGTTTTAATGCCTGCTTTTGATTGATGGTGTTCTGTGAAAGCTGTTCGACTTTTTATACTTACTTTTATATGTTCAATAATCGGGAATCTGGATATTATATTGAAAATCGGCAATCCTTTTTTTATACTATGGTTAAAATGTATGTCCAAAATAAAGCTGATATTTAATGCAATTTCGGGAATAATATGCAAACTTTATTGCAAAGTGATGATTTCACTTTTGACATTGTTAATTATCCCGACTTGTTCGGACGTGGATTTTCCAGGAACTAAATTCAGTAATGTAGTAAATTAAATGATCTCAACTTCATGAACAGTCTCAATCAAACCGAGACTGCACTATTTCGTATGTGTCGTTTTCGGCCATTTCCAAATGTCCATTATCATACTCTTTTTTATAGCACAGTGGCGTTGCTTGTGCAGTGTGGCGGCAGTAAAACGTCTCTTCGCGCTTGCAATCAGTATTGTTATTCATTCGATCTTTGGAGATCGCTGAGCCCAATACTTATATTTAATTATCGGTGGTACTTTTTCATTTTTAGTTTTTTTGGTTTGTTTTTTTGTTTTCTTACTTAATATTCGATTCAGTGGTTCAACTACTACAGCCGATTAAAGGCTCTGGGTATTATTTAACCACTTATAGGATATGTTGTCTGCTTTTTAATTTAGTATTTTGACTGTTACTTGTGATATGCAGGCTTCATAACCGCTGCTCCCAACTAAATTCCATTATGTTTATTTCGCTCTTCGGGGCATTTAATTTTATTAGATACTGGAACCATACGCCGAACGACATGGAGATGCTTTACACTCCATGTCCACCTCCATATGCATGCCATCTTTGGGATGGTTTAAATTGTTGTACTATTGATTTTATGAATATTGAGTTCTGCTCAACACGGGCCTAGAGGGCGTGAGCGGTAGCTAGCATATTTCACTACCGCTCGTGAACAGTCTCAGTCAAACCGAAACTGCAATATTGTGTATGTTCGTTTTCGGCCATTTCCAAAGGTCCATTATCATACTCTTTTTTGTTCAGTTTTGTCTAAGGTTTATAGTCTTGTATTAATATTGCTTATTTTGCGTATTTATTCTGTCTAGTATGTTAGTAGAAATAGCTTAACGAGGATCTCTTTATTTACACTGCCCTGCTTAATTGTGAAAACAGCAGAGGGAGCTTGGTGCGGCCTAGAACAAACAATGTACAGACTCCAACCGGCCATTTTGCAACTTTCCTTTACAAAGCGGTAAACCTGTTGTATTCTCTTTTATGTGTTTGGTTGCGTAGTTTGCTTATATTTATCCTTGTTATCGTTGGTACATGTATGTGTTGAAAGTTTGATGTTGATGGACCGTGTTAAATGAATGCTACATTTCTGTTCGAATTTTTGTTTACCTACAACACATCAGTTGACGTGTTCATGCTTGTAGGAACAACATCTAAATTCATTTAGTCAACGATAGTACTCACATCCATCACTGCTTATTGTCTGTTGTAGCACTGATAGCAAATGTGCACTGCGTATATGCCTGTCGGCAACGTAGATAAAGTTTAGACTTATAGGACGGTAACGTTTGATATTTATCTTTAATTTTGTCTTGTCGTACCCTTAACGGTTTGTTCTTTTGTTGCTATGGCTTCGCCAAGTCATTGAATACTTACCTTGTGGATTTCTAGGCTTTTGTTTTTTAACATGATCATTTATGTGTTTTACCTATATTGCCTATTAATACTGCCTTGTTTGTTAGAGAATATAACCTGGCGGGAATATCTTAATTTGCACTGTCCCGTTTATTGGGATCAAAATAGGATCAGCGTGAGGTTTGGGCACCCTAAAACCTGGTTTAAACCCCAGCGGTGTTTGCCTCTGACCGTTCCAAGGCGGTAACCCTATTGGCAACTTTTGTGTGTTTGAGATGTCTTATCTTGCATTATATTCATATTTATGGATAGTTGTACTTTGTTTCTTCATTGTGTGCTGGTGGTTGACAGTCCTCCTTGAATGCCACTTTTCCTGCTCGATTTTTATATCTGATTATTGGTTGATCTGCTATACGATATCAAATTTCTAGAAATTCACGTACATATAATTTACATGTATGTGCTTAACTGCATTTCACAAGTGCATCATTTGTTGATGAAACAGATATTGTTTTCTATTAAATGATAAGGATTGTCTTAAATCCATTTCTTAAGTCTCTCCCCACGTTTAGCACGTAATACTTTGTGCACTTATAGGAATATATGTGACACATCCACTCGATGTGATACAAGCTTCCAAACCATATTATTCTTAATAATAATCTTATTAAATTCGCAAATCAGTCTACAGTTATAGACGGAAGGCCCATTACATGTTTTGCCTTTTAGCACGGTATGTGCTCATTGTTGTAGTTGTTTCCCCTTAACTATTGAGTGGGCACTGCTCTTGTAGTATTCAAATAAAACAATAATTTCGACGAAATCAACACTTTTATGAAACGTCCACCCCAGGTGTTAATCGTTGTCAGATCAAGTTGTTCTAATAATTTTCTATTGCACTCATTCCAGTAATCTAATACACGTGGACATTAATATGGGGTTATATTACTTAAAGTCAAATGCGATTAAACATTTGTTTGTTGTTAATGAATTTATTAATCGGCCGATTATATCCATTGCACGCAATCAACATATGTATCAGAGATAATAGGTAACACAAATTAAAGCATATTTTTCTCAAATTAAACGTCTATTGTAACTTATAATTTCAAAATAATATAAATATTTATTTCATGCTTAGCAGTGAAATAGTGGATTTTAGCAGTGAAATAAAAGTGGTATTTCATACATGTACGTGTGAAATATAAAGTTTTATTTTTTCACTGCCGGAACTACTTTTTTCAATATCAAAAACAATTCATTGATTTGTTTTCGAAAATAACTGTTTAATATATCATTCGACTATAAATGGTCTAACTAAGAAAATGAGCTATAGTTTGTAAAACTGGTCAAGTATTTCAGAAGTGTTGTGAAAAACAATATGCCAGTTGGAAAAATGCTAGTTGGTCATTTTGTTAAAAAAACTACTATTTTCAAAAAGTTGCTATAATAGTTACATCATTCGACTGGAAATAACGTAATGATTATAAAGCATGAAATAAAAATAAAATGTGTTGTTTTGTCGTAAATAACAGACTGTATTTCATCTAGAAGTGATCAAACTTCAATATACTCATATAAAGTTCTCGATAAAATAAAATCTGTTATTCACTCCAAAATAGCAATATCCTCTATATCTTTTATAAGTCCGCTGTTTCTCAATTAATGGTACGCTATAATGTAAATGTCGTTGCTGTAACAAATAATGTATCATTTCTGTTAAAAAACAAATATCGCTGATCTCTTTTTCCTTCCATAAAATAAATCGCCCATTGCTTGATTTATTCGTGTTACATAACTGTAATATTCCTAGCGGGGATATCTTTATTTACACTAAATTGGGATGACAATAACGTGAGGTTTGATGCACCCTAAAACACTGTTCAGACTCCCACCGTTTTGTCACTGAACTTTCCAAACCAGCAAACCATTGTCTTTCCATTTTATGCTCTGGACGCACTTTTTGCTGATATTTATCCTCGTTTTTTATTGGTTGTTTTTAATGCTTGGGTTTGGTGATTGGCATTATGTGAATGATACATTTACTTTTCAACTTGTGTTCTACTTTCAAATTAATGTGACATGTGTATTCCAACCAATCACTTCGTATTTACTGATTAAACCTTAATAGAGAAAGGTATAAAATAAAAGTATATAATTCGAAGGAAATGCAGCCTTCACAGAACACAATCAACCAAAAACACGCATTAAAACACACATAATGTCCAATGTTAATACACTCAAGTGATATGAAAACGCAACACGGGAATTTCCGCTATATATTGTATGTACAATATGCTGCTTTTAATCGAATGGTACATGGCTACGTAAGACCTTTCCTTTTGGAAAAAATACTAAAATAACAAATAATACAGCAAATAGTAGTCCTTCAATGTTTCATTATTCACAGAGTACGCGTTTGGCTCAATCATGTGAGCAAACTTAGGATGCAAGATTTTGCAAACTATTTACGTTAAATACAGTACTGAACTAGCTCAATTTTTCAAAGAGCTACTTCAACATTTATGAAGTTCTTGTTACAAAGTGTAGTGTGATTAAAACGTCTACAACATCACAGTTGTGTCCTTTCTCTAGTTAACTGCAACTGTCTTTTTAAAAAACATCTTCGGATTTCTTTGGAATATTATGTGCAATTAAGTGTGCAGTATATACAATATATAGCGGAAATTCACTTGAGTGTAAGAAGAAATGCATGTGACACCACAAACATAAACGGGTTGACAATGGGACCTTGGTATGGTCAGTGGCAAAACGGCTGCTAAGGGTTTAAACCAGTTCATTACGTGTTCCCGTCTTAATTCCATTAAGCGATGGGAAAAATTATATTTGCAGGATTTTATAACGGATATTTCGAAAATAAAACTCGTTAATAAACTTGTTTAAAATTTCCAGTTAAATGTTTGAATTTTACAACATGCAAACTTTTAAAACCGAAATTATGATTTTATTTCATACCCCAGTCAACCCCATTTTCTCTTCTGGGATAAGGGGCTGGATGGGGTATGAAAATTAATACTCGGACCTCGTAATGTCTAGAATCACCGAAACACATTCTTACGCGTTTTGTCATCCCCATACAACTGGACCGTGTTTATAAGAAATTTCTGTCAGGCTTTATTCTCTAACAAACAAGACAGCATTAATTAAGAAATAGAACATCGTTTATTGTAAATTATCGTTTAATATATCACGGTTTTTAGTTCAATTGTAAACAATAATTTCACGAGCCCGAAGATCAAGTGAAATAATTGTTTACAATTGAACGACAAACCGTGATATATTATATATAATTCACCGTAAGGTTTTCTAGACAATCACGAAATTAGTATTTACAAGTTTCTGTTTAAATGCGTTTCTCAAGTGCATTATTTGTTAATGAAACATGTCAAAACGGTATTGATTTGAATTACATTCCAAGAACCTGTCTTCTGTATATTGCCTTAATTTCCTTCACGTTAAGTACGTAATACTTTGTGCACGGAACACAATCGTATTAGATTAAATCAAAACTTCATATGACAAGTCCAATCGAGATGATAGACGCTTCCAGAACAAGTTGTAATACTTATATTGTTAAATTTAGTTTAAACTTATTTATTTTACATCGATTGTAACTAAAGCTCTATGAACTTATTTGAATCACTCTCGATGTCTTCCTGGGTTGAAACAGTACTAAGCAATGCAGATAAAGTGTCTTGCTCAGGGACACAACGCATATGGCAATGACGGGAATCGAACCCACGACTTTTGGATCATGGGTCCAACGCTCTACCACTAGACCACAGGGCTCTACACATTTTTAAATGTGCGTATCATTATAACAATATAGACGAAGGACGATTACTGTTATATCCTTTGAACATGGTACATATCCTTTGTACAGAAACTATCTGTTAAATTTATATAATTTGCTCAGATTGTAATGCTTACACTACGTGGTCTGAGTATTAACTCCAAGAAGCGAAAACGGGGTGATGGCTGGGGTATGAAATAGAACCGTAAATTTTGCTTAAAAGTTTTTTGCATATTGTAAAATTAAAACATTTAATATGTAATTTTAAACAGGTTAAACAGATTTTCAATAAAAATATTTTTAAATGTGTTTGTTTGTCGAAACATCCGTTTTAAAATCCTGTCAATACCAATGGATTTAAGGCGGGACCACGTAATGACATGAAAAAGAGTATTTGTAGATTTGTCGTGAAGAGCATATATTATTTCATCTCGAAGTATTCAAACTTCAATATGTTCGCTCATAACTCGCATCCATGAAAATATTAAATGGGTTGATGCACTATTTTCAAACACGATTTATTTAAAAGTACTCAGAAAAACGTGAAAAGTAAATGATATAAGTATCAAAATGCCTTGAAAATAAAGGAGATATGACCTATTGAAAATGTTCATAGAACATAAATGGAGAGAGATATCTTGGAACAATGACGTCATGGAGTCTTTTTACCGTATCTTGCATACTGACAAAATGACAAAATACATTTTAAAGCAATGAAAATCACTGCAAATTGATTTAAAATGTTTGCTTTAAAAGATATTTTGCCAATACGCCATATATGGTAAAAAGGCGCGATGACATCATAAGTTTTCTCAATTCTCGATGAAATAAAATCTGTTATTTACTCCAAAACAACAAATACCCTCAAAGTATGTATATAGTTGGATATTATCAATATATACTGAACCAAAGAAGTTTAGCACGGGTTGTTAGGGACATAGATTTAAAGCGACGTCTCAGAATTACCTCCCATATATTAAACAAAAAAATAAACAAACGCATTGCTTTGAACAAATTTAATATATGACCGACACAAATTGCCCATTCTGTCATTGTTTAAAAACAGTTGAAATGTGATCACAAACGATTGCTATTCTCAAACAAAAACATTCAAAATTTTGTAATTTTAAAATTACACCTCTTTCCATTGAAATGAGAACGATTTTCGATAACCTATAAAAGTATATTCACATCATACTTGCCTTATTGTTATCACCGACTTTGTTTACAAATGACTTTGTAGCATTATTAGTGGTCATATTAGAGGTCCCTTTACCATTGACCCCGATCATACACGGCTCTGTATCTCGTCTATGGAAATTACATGAATTATATTCAGAATGCGTTCAAACATCTGTTTTGGACAACATTGTTACTTGAAAACGTTAAACAACATATTATGTCTGCTGGGGTCCACATAAAACTTGTTTTTTTGTTTTTTTGTTTTTGTAGTTGTTTTGTTTTGTCGGAGGAAGTTACTTTGGCGAACATCGTGTTTTACAATGTAATACATTTGTGAAGTGTGTAAAATAATGTTCTTATGTTGGTATATTTGGTGACCCATTTGTCATTATATTATTTCTATAGTATCGCGATATATTTGCTTATATGATTATATATGAGCATGTGTACAAACTAGTGACAATACAACGTTTAAATCGGGTACAATTAGCTTGATAATGAATGCAAACTACTTCCTTTTGATAAGGTATCGCGATCCCAAATTGAAAAGTATTAACACCTATTGAGAATATATATATGAAGTTAACTTTATAAATTTATTATTTTTGCGAAATTTGACAATCAATATCCATTGTCACTCTCACTGGGATGCAATATTTATTTTATTATACCGAACAAAACATGTTTTGATTACAATTTCAATATATGAGGGGAACAAATGCCAATATATATTTTTTCAGTTTTGATTAAAAGTAACAAATTTGCTCGCCACATTTGTTTATTGTCGTTTGGTAAACCAAGCGTCTTACGATTGACATAACTTCAACTACATTTTAATAAGCGTTCATCGATTTCCAATTGCCAAAGCGTGTCGTTATTGGAAAAACCCAAAACCTATTGTTCATACTTCCCGTGACGTCACAATCGTGTGATAGTAAATATTGCGTCACGCTAAGGGTATGGAACATGTATACAGTAGTGTAAACGTGAGGTATAATAACATAGTTTATTGACTTGAACCTTAAATGAAATTGTTATTAATATACATATATAACAGACTTTAGCAATGGTACTAGTAGCTCAGATACTAGACGCTCAGAAAATAAAGGGTAGTGCTAGAACAGGTAAACCCGTATCAGGTGGGATATCATGTTGTGTTAACACTGTAACTACACACCATTAAGATACGAATGTGAGTACAAAAATACTGTATGTTAAACAATCAGTAGGAAACTGTAGGAAACTAATTTCAGTATTCATTTTATTATGATCCTTCAAACACTTTATATTCCAGATTCCAGAGTTTTACTGCAAACAATAAATTCCGTTAGTCATAATATTAGGTTATCATGCGACAACGTGCTTGTTACTACTCACATAGCTACTTAATCATCTTTTACTTCTCCAAATTGATTGCTGATACATGTCACGGTGTTGGCTTTTTCAGAGATACAAGTGTTTATCTCAATTTCAAACTTGAGTAATAAATGATCACGCAATGCGCTGTTTTTTCAGGTTATAAAGTTGTCATGTTAACTATAACACAGTAATAGTAGTGGCGGAAATGGAAGGTAGTGAATGCCTAATCTCCCTTGATGCCAGAGCTGAGACAGAGATTATATGTAAATATAATTGTCTGTTAAAAACAACATGTGTTCCATATGTTCTATATTCAAAATGATAAATTATAAACCTTAATTACATCTACTGTTAGAGTTATGATTTTAATGTCTCTTATACAAGATTATTCAATTCTTAACTCAAGATCAATATCTTAATTTACCTGTTCTTATACTTAATATATGTGATTCCTCATGATATTCTAAATCATCCATTTAGTTTATAAATGTGCTTATACTATATACACTAGTTTAGTCTTTATGTTTTCTTACCATAGCTGCTCGTACGTGTTATGTGCATATTTATGTTATGCATGTCGCTTCAAAAGCTTACTAATTGACTGTGTTGGTTGTTTAATATCTTGCCTACTTTAAATAAAATTTACTTGACTTGACTTATTGAAACTGAGGTTGATACTGCTGTTGTTGTGAGATAGCGGTTGTAGTGAAAATATGATACTTGGTAGTTAAACCCTGCTTACATTGAATACAGTAGTACTACTGTATTTAATTTTGTTTCGTACTCTACCGGCGTTTTTGTTTTAAATTAACTATGTAATATTGCGTTTTGGCGTATATCTGACAGAGCACTTATGTGGTATTTGAAGAAATATTTGTTTAACTTTTGCTAGAATTAACCTTCGACTAGGTTAAATTGCCTACACTGTAAAGTAAAATAAGAAATAAATGTTGAGCCTTAAACCCAACCACTCCGACTTCATTTTCTATTTCAATTCTGGACTTTTCATCTTTTTTTCCCTTCAAATTGATGTATAGGCCCTGACCTATACGGTATAATAGTAGCTACGCCGATGATCGTCCGTGGGACCTACAACATATGTATGCTCCATATGGAACATTTCTGTCTGAACACTTTTATGATGTCGACGGTGTGCTTAAATAAAATAACAGTAATTTAAATGCTTCGCTCGGAACAACTTCATATTTCCTCTTTCTTTTTGACGTCTTCCCTTTTACTTGGTAACATAGGCAAATTTGAAACCTAAATCATGTATATGTGTAACAGAAATGAGTAGCCTTAACACACGTCTTCCTACATGCTAAATATGATTTCAGCATATTTATTTTGCCTAAGTCTAGAACAAACCGATTTAATGTTGATACAATTGATGGCAATTAAGATATGCGTAATTCGTATACGTCTGGCATATCAGGGACTGATCAGTTATCAATTGTGTCTAGTCCATAACGTGGTCCGAGTAATAACTTTCCTACTACATAAAACCCCTTCTCCATAAAGCGAAAACGGGGTTGGCTGGGGTATGAAATAAAACCTTAATTTCGGTTTGAAAATGTGCATATTGTAACATTAAAGTATGTCATAGGCAATTTCAAACAGGTTATCATTTTTTTCATCAAAAAAATAACATGTTTTATGTCGAAATATCCGTTATAAAATTCTGATAATAATAAGTTTTCCCATCGCTCAATTGAATTAATGCGGGACCACGTAGTGGAAATTCCATTGATGTTTGAAGGCATATGCTATGTATAAACCGTATTTAGTACATGTATGTATGTAAACTGTATATGTATATATACACTACTCGACTTTTATAACCGGTCACTTTTCAAAGAATTATATATTTTTAAATAATTCATATTTTCATTTAAAATTTCAACTGGCGTCGTTTGACAAATATCGCTAGCGATTTATAAAACTTAATCTGCCTTGATTGGACTAAAACCTTGTTGATAACTTAATAAAATATTGGTATGTGTTTTGGTGATTTCCAGTGTTTAGTATTCGTGTTATTTTCAAAAAAACTCGGTGATCGATTATAAAAGTTGAGAAGTGTATTACATCATTGCATATTCATGATTGAATTTATTTAATGAAGTGACAACTTTAAGTTATGCATCATACACGTCATACACTGCAATTGGGTAAATATACATTTCAAATAATATTGTATCATACGATTTAACAGCGTAACTTACTTTAGTTCAATTCCCACCCGGAAAAGAGGATCACCATTCCCTTTCTTGTCTCATACTTAGAAGTTAAGACGTATAGTGGCGTGTATCCCCAAGTTTTATATCTGGAGTAGATTGAATCTAGATTAAAATCTAGCATACATATTTCATTTCCAAGCGTGCAGACAGTGTAATACATTTAGCTACTAAAATGGAAATTGTGTGTTAGTAAATTTCCTATAATTATGGCTGTGTAATTGAATTAATTATCGCTATATTTGATTATAGTTAAACATCACGAACTTGTGGCTTTATTTGACCATTGGCATTTGACATTAGATTAAACATTGTCATATTGGCAGTGTTTATTCTAATGCCCGTTACTCTTGTAATTTTAGCTGGGTGCAATGAACACGCATGGCGGGGTGAATTTACCGCATGTAAGTATTAGCTGGCGGCAAGCAATCCCAACAGAGCGCATTTTCCCTATGCTGATGGTTAAACTAATTATCTTGATAAATTCGTTGAATTATTTATATCAGTGTTGCAGCCCTAATAGTAAAAGTACAATGCATTCATTTTATATCGGTATATGACTTTCACGAATCGGTAACATGTTTTTTAAAAAAGTATTTAAAATGTAACAACACTGCTATTTATTTCTTCTTTTTTGTATACCTGACGATGCGCATTAACTCGATACCTGTATACTCTAGATAAGCCAAATATAGATACAGTTACACAGGCAGTCATATTTGGGAATACAACGTTACATAACTCTTCTAATGCACATACAAGACCATGTGCATATGCATATTCATAGACGTAACTACGAATGTATTCAAATACATATCAGATGCAAAAGTAACGAGAAAATGAACCGATAATGTGATACATTGTAATACATGATGCAACACCTTTAAAGGAAGC
>JAWPHD010025481.1:0-16131 GCA_037043455.1 Cyrtodaria siliqua
AAAATCGCTGT
Source organism: Cyrtodaria siliqua (assembly GCA_037043455.1). Taxonomy (NCBI): domain Eukaryota; kingdom Metazoa; phylum Mollusca; class Bivalvia; order Adapedonta; family Hiatellidae; genus Cyrtodaria; species Cyrtodaria siliqua. Next base: position 12 of record JAWPHD010025481.1, read on the forward strand.
ATTTTGCATGCTTGAAGCTCGATTTGAAAGCACTCAATAAATATTTTGATGTTTTCTTTGACTTAGGACATTCTTTTCATTGGTATAAATAATTTGAAGTTGAGGATGTAGTGGCAATAATGTCTGCGTATAAAAGAATTTCGATTTTTTTCAATTTTTTCGGTCATTTCAAGCCAACAAAATGGCGGATTTTCAGGGGGTTTTTCAATGAGGTACTCCGTGGGGAACTATTTTCAACGTTGCTATACAGTTGTCAAGTGAGTGGAGATGCGCAAGAAAATAACCACTTGCGTCCTGACTGCTATACCTTTTCTGCTTTAACTTTGCCCAAAACGTAAAAGTGTTAAATCACTGGGAATTTAAATGCAGCAAATAAACTTGTTTCATTTAAGGTCAGTGCAATATAAATATTAGCGTTTGAACGGTGGTAATGAATGGCAACTTTACCATAAATAGCTTCATGGTAAATGTTCCATTCACTTTGCATTTATGGTAAATTTGCCAACTATTTCCGTTGTTAAAACCCCAGGAATACCGAAAATTAGTGAATCATATAACTTAAGGTGTCGCATTATTTGTAGGGCTAACGCATTTACAGCCGCGTAACGTAGTGACGTCACGTAAACAACAAAACGACGGCATGGTTTGTCTTAAAATTTGCCGCCGTATATAAGGAGAATTTACAACATTAAAGACTAATAAAATGAAACTATCACGTCATATGTGATAAACAGAATCTTACGTTCGTGACTGTGTATTATTGACTAAAATGAACTCGTTGGATAAAAATATAGGATACTCGACAAGGGCCTCGTATCCTATCATCTTATCAAACTCTTTTATTAAAATCAATAATATACACGGTCACTGTGGCTTTAAAGAAGAATACCGATGACCTTGGTGACGTGAGAGGTAATGCAATGTATTACCTCTCGTGAACAGATTCGGTAAATCCATATCTGCTATTTTGTTGTGTGTTGCTGCTTCCAAGGGATCCCCTTTTCTGTATTTAGATGAACATGATGAAGGCGGCATACCGTTATAATCACAGGAACTGGTCACTTTTAATTTTTGCTTTCTATTATTATAATTGTCTATAAAGGAGTTTAATGGTAAATTTTGGAAAATGCTGGTGTTCTTTTTCAGAGGTCAAGCAGACGTTCGAAACAATCTCAGTTACATGCATACTATAAGAGCCAGTAAGAGCCCTAGGCAATGCGTCACCTTTGTTAAAATCTTTGAAACATTAAGGAAATTTCCTAAATTTGTTCCTATGAATAGCCCAGTTTATTTTATTTTTTTTTGGTACAGAACTGCATTTTCTAAACATAGTTAACTTTAAACATTTAAAAATAAAAGACCGCGCGGACTTTGTTTTTGAGTTATCATAAGTTAAGTATATGACCCATTTTCTATAATCATCAAGTCAGTACTACTAGTATTTAGCTAAAGCGGCTAAACAATGGTCTTTAACCAAAAAACAAATTGTACTTGATTTCAGTGTATCAACCAATGTATTCACTATCTAAAAAAAGAGTACGATAATGGACAGCCAAAAGACTAAATTAAAAAGCAGACAACATATCCTATGCGTGGTTAAACAATACCCATAGCCTTTTATCGGTCAGAGTAGTGGAATCACCGAATCGAAAATTAAGTAAGAAAACAGAAGAAATTGAAAATGTACCACCGATCACTAAATATAAGTATCGAGCTCAGCGATCTCCAAAGATCGGATGAATAACAGTATTGATTGCAAGCGCGGGGAGACGTTTTACTGCCGCCAGACTGCACAAGCAACGCCACTGTGCTATAAAAAAGAGTACGATAATGGACCTTTGGAAACGGCCGAGCACGACACATACGAAATATTGCAGTCTCGGTTTGATTGAGACTGTTCATGAGCGGTAGTGAAATATTCTAGCTACCGTTAATGCCCTCTAGCCCCGGGTTGAGCAGAACTCAATATTCATAAAAATCAACAGTACAGAATTGTAAATATCCCGAAGATGGCAAGCAAATGGCGGTGGATATAGCAATATTTGTATCTTTATTTCATCCCCTATATCCAGCGGCGTATGGTCCCAGGATCTAATAAAATTGTATGCCCCGAAGAGCGAAATAAACAAAAAGGAATTTAGTTGGGAGCAGCGGTTATGAAGCCTGCGTATCACAAGTAACAGCCAAAAGACTAAATTAAAAAGAAGACAACATATCCTATGAGTGGTTAAACAATACCCGGAGCCTTTTATCGGCCGGAGAAGTGGAACCACCGAATCAAAAATTAAGAAAGAAAACAAAAGAAATTGAAAATGTACCACCGATCACTAAATGTTTTTGAATTGGGGTTTTAAGGCGCACCAACACATGAAAAGGTTATATGGCGCCTAGCAGGCATGAACATGCCAGGCTCGTCTTCCATGTACATCGAGATAAAATATGGAAAATGGGCCTAGAACCTTCTTACCCTGAACTGCAGAGTTGCTGCAAATTGTATAGTAGAAACTCCATTTACGCTGGAGTCACGTTATTGTTTTTCTGCCACTGCTCTTTCGATGCGAGCGAGATGGCACCTGAAACAATGCAGGGATCATGATGAAGACCTTTAATGAACATGAACAAAAAATGATAAAATGAACATGAATTTGGGGGATTCTACCCCTCTGCCTACCCCTCCAAAGGGATCTGCAGTGGCCCTATTCTTAGCCCCGTGACCAAACGGGGCCCCCGGCAACCACACGATCACTAAATGTAAGTATCGGGCTCAGCGATCTCCAAAGATCGAATGAATAACAGAACTGATTGCAAACGCGGGGAGACGTTTTACTGCCGCCGCACGGCACAAGCAACGCCACTGTGCTATAAAAAAGAGTACAATAATGGACCTTTGGAAACGGCCGAGCAAGACACATACGAAATATTGCAGTCTCGGTTTGATTGAGACTGTTCATGAGCGGTAATGAAATATGCTAGCTACCGCTCACGCCCTCTAGCTCCGTGTTGAGCAGAACTCAATATTCATAAAAATCAACAGTGCAGAAGTTTAACCATCCCGAAGATGGCAAGCATATGGCAGTGGATATAACAATACTTGTATCTTTATTTCATCCCCTATATCCAGCGGCATATGGTCCCAGGATCTAGTGTATACATACCGTTTGAAAAACGTACGTTATTTGCGTTCAAAGTCGCTTTTAGAAAACATTGCAGAAAATTTCATTAATAATGCGTTTCTACTAGACGTTCGCGTACATTTATATTTTAAGTCATCTGCATAGGATCTAGATGTCAAATTTGATAGTACAGGATCAGCAAACTCACAATTAATTAAAACATACGAACTTATTGAAAGCAGTATATATCCCTGCATGTTTTATCTATAATATTGACGCTAATTAAGGTTGTTAGCGATACAATATGTTTGTTAATAAAACAAAAAACATAATTTGCAACGAATTAAAATTATTCAAGAAGCAAAACAGTGTGGTTTAATTCGGCTAGTTGAAAACTCACCCAAGCCATGATAGATATAAACAAATTAAGTTCGCTTTCAAGTGATTTAAGGGCAAATGCAAATAAATCAAGGACAGACAGGGAATCTTCTGGCCCATTTATTTTCCGGCAGTGTTCAGTGTTTTCCCAGCAATGTCCAGTTATTTTTCATCACGTTTTTCCGTCTACCTTATCACTGGCCTGATATAATACAGTATTGTTACGGATATTATCAGCGAAAACACATAAGGATGATTATATGTTGACATATAGGTCAAATACGATATATGGTCCATTTATTTCCCTAAAATGTCCCATATTTGCCCAGCTATGTCCAGTTATTTCCCAGCACGTTTAAATGGATGTGGTAGCCGTTTCTCATGCTCCCTCTCCGGAATCGAACCCTGATTCCCCTTTACCCGTGTCACTGCCCTGATATAATAGAGCATTGTTACGATTATAATGAGCGAGAAAACATGAAAGATGAGATATGGTGACATATTGTTCACATATGTTGAAATACATATAATGGTCCAGTTATTTCCCGGTGATGTCCAGTTATTTCCCAGCTATGTCCAGTTATTTCGCAGCACGTTATTCCTGATACAATATCACTGTCATGATATAATAGAGTATTGTTACGGATATTATTTTCTCATTAGTGAGTTTGACATGAAAATGGTTGGGAAAACGTCTTACATGAAAGTTGATGTCATTAATTAACATACCAAAATTGGTCCAGTTTTTCCCAGCTTTGTCTAGTTATTTCCCAGGCCGTCGTTCCACTGCCACTGCCATGATATATTAGGATGTTGTTGGTTGTACTATTATCTAAGTAGTGGGATTAATATGCAATATGGGCGAGAAAAGATGAAAGATGAGATATGATGATATATTGTTCAAATATAATATAGGGTCCAGTTATTTCCCAGCAATGTCCAGTTATTTCCCAGCTATGTCCAGTTAATTCCCAGCAAGTTATTCCGTCTACCATATCGCTGCCCTGATATAATAAATTATTGCTACGGATATTATTACGGATTGCAAGAAAACATAACAAAATGTGATATAATGACATATTGTTCAAATACAATATATGGTCAAGTTATTTCCCGGTGATATCCAGTTATTTCCCAGCTATGTCCAGTTATTTCCCAGCACGTTGTTCCGTGTTACCATATCACTTCCTTGATATAATAGAGTATTGTTGCGGATATTATGAGCGAGAAAACATGAAATATGTGATATTTTGACATAATGTTTAACTACAATATATTATGGAAGCTTTAATATACACCCCAGATGATGTGATCATTCTATAGTATGTCGTTTTAACGTATTATATAGTGTAAAGACATCTTAAGATAACGGCTTGTCTTATGTATGTATGTTTAGATAATGAAAACAATATTCTTTGTCAATAATTAAGGTGTAATGTAATAACAAAAGGATTTATGGATATAGATTAAAACGGCATGAACATATATAAAGGTAGCTGTTGACATGTACACGTCGACATATATCTTTGTTGTACAACATATGTAATAAATTCAATGATCATGACCGTTTATGTCTCGCCCACGATAGTGGGTAGCGAGACATAGCAGTCACTCGATTTTTATGAACCTTTGTCAAATGCTTTGTTGGGTCATCATCACGCCAAAATTACCAAGGTCTAGGTCATATTTTACGTTATTTTCCCAAACCTTAGCCTTGGTTAGGTAACTTAACCTCAGTTAACTGTATACATGTGATTGCCTCATTTTTTTATTTGATACTTGGTCATATGTATTGTTGGCATTGGTGGACATCAATGAACGACACAAATTACCAAGATCAAGGTCATATTTTGCTTATTGTCACCAAACTTAACCTTGGTAAGGTAACTTAACCTCAGTTAATTTTATGTGATTGTCTCACTTTACATCTTTGATACTTGGTCATATGTGTTGTTGGCATTGGTGGACATCGCTGAAGGACAAAAAATGCCAAGGTCAAGGTCATGTTTTGCGACATCAATTTTGTTAGGTAAGTTAACCTCAGTTAACTTTTTTTTCTGATAACTTTAATTTCTTTGATACTTGGTCATATGTATTGTTGGCATTGGTGGACATCACTGAACGGCAAAAATATACCAAGGTCAATGTCATATTTTGCTTATTTTCCCCAAGCTTAACCTTGGTTAGGTAACTTAACCTCAGTTAACTTTATGTGATTGTCTCACTTTAAGTCTTTGATACTTGGTCATATGTATTGTTGGCATAGGGAAAACCTTGAAAACATTTCTTCTCTAAAAACTCAAGGCACAGAACGTTAATATATAACCTGTAGTATCAGCTTATGATTCACTACCAAGTTTGTTCAAATGATGACCCAGGGGTGAAATTAGGCCCAGGAGTCACAGTTTTACATCTAGTTGTATAGGAAAATCTTAAACAAATCTTCTCTGAAACTACATGAGCTAAAGGTTTAATCTTACGCATTTACCATTAGTCCTCTACCAAGTTTTAAATGGCGACCCTGACGTTAAATTTGACAACGCCCCAGCGATCACTTGTTTTACATAGGTTTATATAGATACAAAATGAAAAGATCTTCTCCTTTGAGGACACAAGTTATAGAACTCTCATATATTGCATGTAGTATGAGGTCTAATATTGTGCATGTACCATAAGCTTATGATCCTCTATCAAGTTTGTTCAAATCGTGACCATGGGTTCAAATTTGACACCACCGTAGAGGTAACGTGTTTTACACAAACTTGAATAGGGAAAAACTTTAAAAGAGTTAACTTTCTTCTCTGAAACCACAGTTATACACTTACTGAGCATAAACAGATGGATACATCCATCCACCCAGTATCGGCCCAGGGTCCGTCCCCACTAAGGACATGTAGCACATTGGTCTTAACATGGAAACCGTTGAGCTCCCCACCATATAACCATATGTATGTTATACGCAATGTGAGAATATGGACGATTCCGGAACTGATCTGCGCAAAGAAGGAATTCTTAAAATGCCCGACTATTCCAGAATTGTGCAAGGGGTTAATCGATATAAAAGTGTCGGCGCAATTTGATAATGTTTTGCGCAAAGTAGGAATTTGTGTTGGGATTTAAAAAGGAATATAGTGTTTTGAAACCTATTTATTTCTATTTAGATATGCTTAATCATTTCATCCGTCAGTTATAAAAGATAAAATGTATAAAAAAAATCATAGTTTGGTTTGGTAAATAATTAACATGAACTTACTTATTGAGAAACAAGTTGAAGCCCTCAAACAATAAAGCGCGGATTAATATTACTGAAATAAGGAGATACATTCTGGCTAAGAAAATATAAACAAGTGAAGCACAGTGGTGCAATTCACCATTTTAACTGAAATTAACTGAAGTTTCAAAGCTTTCCGGCAATTCGTTTTTGAGAAATGAGGAAAAACAAAAACGTTTACCAAAACGTCAAAATGCGTAAACGGACATACGGACGGACTGACAGAAGATAGACGGAAATCGCCAAACCATAAGCTTGCATTTGCTACGCCGTCCGGCTAAAAATAAAAAGCAAAACGCGACACAGACAATAATGTTTCTAATAACAGGTCAAATTGGGCATTCCATATATATTTTAGAGATTTCACTATGATCTCTTTATACAAACATGAGACCCTGGTTTGGTGACATATACCTTCGTATATACTTGCATATACATAATAAGTCAAATATTGAACATCTGTCAAATAACAAATACGTTAATTACTCAATAAATGCATCAGGTGTTAAAGCTACAACTACTACTACTAATTGTATTTGCATGTTTTAATCATATGTATTAAAGTATTATGCTGATAAGGTATACAAATATATTAAATGTCTTATTGTTCAGAACATCTTTCATTTGCCAACTGTACTAAAAATAATCATTTACACATACCGTTTGAGAGCAAATTACCAGTGTATGGTATTGCTATTAATGACATTTGAATATTTGAACTTAATAAATAGTGAATATTAATATACATTTTATAGACAATGAGGAGATGAACACAAGTTGCATCACGCGTCTACTTGCAATTTAAACATACGTTATTGCTTTTATATTATATATGTAAAAACAAAATGTTTGAGCTACAAGTTCTTCCCGCATTATTAACGAAGGCCTTTGCCGTCAGTATTACAATTAACGACTAGAACCAAAACTTTCCTACTGTGTGCTAATTACTACTGTGCGCACGGAAGATTCCGGAATTGAACCGCGCATTTTGAGAATTCCGATAATGCCGCGCATTTTAAAAAATCTTACTTTTCGCAGAGCAATTTTGGAATTGACCATATTCTCATTTTGCGCATAACATATACACTCACTGGGCATGAACAGACGGGTACAACCATCCCACCAGCATTGGCCCCGGGGTCCGTCCCCATCCCTTCGGGCATAGTACACAACCCTTGGGTCATAGTACCTGTGTCATAACGTGGAAACCATTGAGATCCCCACCATATACACCTTAACGCGGGTGCAGGAATTTGTGATATTGCACCATCGACTAATCACAAATTCCTGCACCCGCGTTAAGGTGTATATCGGTGGGGATCTCAATGGTTTCCACGTTATGACACAGGTACTATGACCCAAGGGTCTGTGTAATATGCCCGAAGGGATGGGGACGGACCCCGGGGCCAATGCTGGCTGGGATGGCTTGTCAGTCTGTTCTTGCACAGTGAGTGAATATGTCGGCATATGTATCTTGTCCAGATAAGAATGTGTGACGCAATATTTCAGTCAACTTAACGTGATCTCAACATAATTTAAGTCGTCATGCGACATTTTATGTCATCAAGTCGCTGTGTGGATGTTGTGCAAACAATATATTCAACGTATGCCACTTTTTATTAAGTCGTTCCGGCTCGAAATATTGTAGTATATCAACATAGATTATGTCAACATAGGAATATATATCGTGACATTTCGTTCTATTTATGGTCATAAACAACACATCATCTGAGGGGTACAGTAAAGCTTCCATAATATATGGTCCATTTATTTCCAGGCAATGTTCAGTTATATTCCAGCTATGTCCTGTTATTTTCCGTCTACTATATCACTGCCGTGATATAATAAGTATTGTTACGGATATTATTTCCTCATCAGTGAGTTTGGCATGAAAGCGATCTGGAAACGTTTTAGAAATGATATGATATCATTATTAGCATACACACTTTTGTCATGTTGTTTCCCAGCCATGTCTAGTTATTTCCCAGGCCGTCGTTCCTTCTAGTTTTGCCAACGCTTTAATATAACAGAGTGGTGTTGGTAATACTGTTATCTAAGTAGTGGGGTTAATATGAAATGAATAAATGAATGAATGGTGTTTACGGCACGTCGACACATAAATAGGTTATATTGTGCGCAAAAACTGATGAAAGATGAAAAAGTAAGAAAACATGAAATATGAGATATGATGACATATTGTTCAAATACTATATATGGTCCAGGTATTTCCCGGCAATGTTCAGTTATTTCCCAGCTATGTCCAATTACTTTCCAGCACGTTTTCCGTCTACCATATCACTGCCCTGATAGAATAGAGTATTTTACGGATACTTATCAGTGAGAAAATATGAAGGATGATATATGATGACATATTGTTCAAACACATTAAATGGTCCATTTATTTTCCAGTAATGTCCAAAATTTTCCCAGCTATGTCCAGTTATTTCCAAGCACGTTTTTCCGTATACCACATCCCTGACCTAATATAATAGAGCATTGCTACGATTATTATGAGCGAGAAAACATGAAAGATGAGATATGGTGACATATTGTTTAAATACAATATATGGTCCAGCTATTTCCCGGTGATGTCCAGTTATTTTGCAGCTATGTCCAGTTATTTCCCACCACGTTCTTTCGTCTACCATATCGATGCCGTGATATAATAAGTATTGTTACGGATATTATTTCCTAATTAGTGAGTTTGACATGAAAATGGTCGGGAAAACGTCTTAGAAATAATATGATATCATTTATTAACATACACAATTTTGTCATGTTGTTTCCCAGCCATGTCTAGTTACGTTCCTTCTAGTTTTGCCAATGCTACACTACCAAAATTCCTTAACGTGAAATTCACGTGAAAAAAAAATAACGTGAAATTCACGTTAAGTTCACGTGAAATTCACATGAAAAGGTAACAATTCACTAACGTTAACTAACGTTAAATTATTTTCAACGTGAAATTCAAGTGAAAAAAACAACAACGTGAATTTCACGTTAAGTTCACGTGAAATTCACATGAAAATTCATTAACGTTAACTAAGGTTAAATTATTTTCAACGTGAAATTCATGTGAAAAAACAACGTGAAATTCACATGAAATTCATGTGAAAATGTAAACCATTAAGTAACGTGAATTTATTTTTAACATGAATTTCATATTATAACACTCTTATAGAGTAAGTGATATTTATATACACATTTCATATTACAAGTTTATAATATTTTGATAGTTAACAAGGAAAACAGGTTCATATTCCCTGCCTGGAAATTATATTTCTCGAGCCATTATTTAATCAGGGATGTAGCTGGATGAATGTGAACCGTACGCCCGATGGGGTTCCAAGGGGCAACCGCCCCTTGGTCAGGGGGGCTCTTGACGATTGTAGATTTCATGATTTTTAGCTTAGCTTAAATCATTAATGCATGTATAATTCAAGCGAAAGAAATCGCACATGTAAATTCAAATAATATAGATGTATTTATATTTTGTATAACAAATTTAAACAAGGGCGCAACATCTCTGCTGGAAATATGTTACCCCTAATCACCTGCCCCACTTCGGATTTTATTGCATTTTTGGAAAGAAAATAAAAATCTGGCGAACTGTACGTCCGGGCCTGTTAATTATTTCTTGAGGGCTATTCCATTAAAACATACCTGGGACACCAGGAAGGCAATTTAATAAACATCTATGGGTGAATCCTGTTTTCTGAAATTTGGTTCTTTAAACTCAACTTTGCATCTATGAATGGGTGTTCAATTTATATATATGTTTTAATGGAATAACCCTGACAGGATCTTTAAAAATTAACATAAACAATACAGAGTCATTGTGATATGAGGAGGGTGGTTGAGTTGAGTTGGGTTTTAAATAATTATTCGAGTTATCTGGGGAACGAAACCATTCTTCCAATGTCGACGCATGGATTTAAATCTATCTTGAATACTTAGCTGTAAAAACAGTGATGTTGATTAGAGCTAAAATCTGGTCTTATCAGTAATTATTGACGGGCTACAACACATGCAAATTTGTAGTAGCCTGACTGACTCGATAGGACTTTCTGTTAGCCCGGACATCCAACTTTTGATAGCCCGCGTGCTCCGGGCATGTGATTTGTCGGACCCTGTCCAGTGATAAGCAGCCTTGTGTACAAATATTAAAATAATCTGACAATATTTGTCTAGATTATCGAGCGGGAACTGCCAATCCACATAACTTTAAGTAAAAAATTGGCAAAGCTTACACAATGACTTCATAAACAGTAATTATATTGGAGAGAACATGAAGTCCAAATAAATGCTTTTATATATTTAATATGAAACTGAATAATATTATGGTTGTTTTATAAATTGTATTTGTATGGACTATGGTAATTGTTCCAGATTGCCTCCAGTCCCTTTAAACATGCATCTGTAATCTCAATATTTGTCTTTACTGTAAGCAAGTCTATACATATTAATAAGAAACAAATTGTGATCCTCCTTATGTTTGATGTACTTTGCTATATGTTGTTGTTGCGTTTTCATTCTTAAACTGTCTATTCCCTTCTCTCATATATGCTCGTGTTGCATCTTCCCCAGAATGGTCATGAATTACACGAAGGCACTGGATAACTGCACCAACTGGCACATACAGTATATCTCATCATCGGAACTCCACTTAAACCCGTGTGCCCCATTGGGTTCTCCCCCATATTGTGCCTTTAACACAATCGCAATTTCAACCACAGTATTAGAACCGGTCACTCGAATCAGTTTTTTCCTGAAAATAGTGATAAAAACATGTATTTAATAATGTTATTTTCTACATTTATAGAATAGCATTACCAAATACCCAACTTGCTTGTTAGTAATCTAAATCCCAGGCCCCTACATCAAATAGCATTAGAACACCTCATATTGTTATTCTGGAAATGTAGTTATTTATCAATGTTGTTTTTAGTACAAAATCCTGTTTTATGGCTCCAAAAGAACAATGGGGTGTACTAAAAACAAAATTGATCATCATATATGGCCTTCACAGTTGCTAAAAATTGCATGTCAAGCAACTGTGGGCATGTCACAAAAGATGATTTAATTATATGGAAACCAATGAACCCATGCTGGGGTATAAAAAAAATTTAAACCTGGGACGTGACATCATCTAGATTCAAAGCCAGGTCTTCTGGGTCGAGAGGCAAGTTAGTCTCATTTATTCGTCATCTGGGGTGGGTTTTTTTCACATACAGATGTTTATAATATAGATGTACCCACGCTGTCGAAGGATGGTGCATGTGGTCCGTTGACATTTTGACAGATCAACGTATACTATAGATGCCATTGTAGGATGGCGCATATAAAAAAGTGTATCGCCATTCGTAATACTAAGTAGACGTGCATTTTATCCACTAAGAGGCGAGTATGCGCACTCCCATAAATTATTAATCATTTTAAATAAAAAACAATACTTACAACTTTATGAAGACGAGAGTTTATCAAGACTGTAATCATTCTGAATCTGAATCTGAGTAGATACGTCGAAGTAACCAATACTGGCTTTTATTCAACGGGCTGGTGTGCGCGTAAGATTTAGTCTGGTAATGTTAATTTCCCTTTGAAGCTTTCGATGGTCTGTTGGTTCACAATATTGTCACTGAGTTTATTCCAATCTATCACTGTTCTTGGGAAGAAAGAGTATTTGAAATTATCACTATTTGTCTGTATTAATTGGAAACACTTTGTGTTATTGTTCACTTGGTTTGCAACGATGTTTTTATGTATGTAGTCCTCGTATTTCTTAGCTCTAATTGTTCGTTTAGGCCTAAGGGGATTCAGATAGTGTTCAATATTAATAGCTGGGACGTGCCCTTCCACCACATTGTATAGGAACGTCAGCCGCTGGTGGCGTCGTCTTTCTTGTAGTGGGGCCAGTTCCAGGTCCTTCAGCATGGCAGTCACACATCCATCTTGTCTGGATCTGTAATCCTTCTTGATGAAGCGTGCGGATGATCGCTGTATCCGCTCTAGCTTGTCGATTTCGCCTTGCTGGTAGGGGTCCCAGATAACACACCCATATTCCAGTTTGGAGCGAATCAGTCCGAGGTAGGCGTTCTTCCGGCAGCTAGAAGGACAGTGCCTTAGGTTTCTTCTCATGAATCCAAGGGTAGAGTTAGCACGTTTGGTGATTTTCGATATATGTGTAGTCCATTTCAGGTCATCAGAGAATGTAATTCCAAGGTAAGGATTTTCTTGAACTTGTTTTAGAATTTCGCCGTCGATGGTGTAAAAATAGCTGGACTTCTGTTTGCTGCTGAGGAGATAGCATTTCTTGGCGTTGAACTTCATACCCCAGTCATGCGCCCATTGTTGTAGATTTTTGAGGTCTAGTTGGAGGAGTTCGTCCTACAATGGCATCTATAGTCATTGTATGGTTTGAATTGAAGGGGAGCCAAGTATCTTTATCTCCTTCATCAATTGTTTTCAAATTAGTAAAGGTCTGTGATGGCATTCCAGTCCAAGCTGACGGTAATGTCTTCAATAATTACTGACTCATCCAATATGGTTTGTCCATCTGACATATGTAGATTCCTGCTTCATTTAACCGACGTCCAAAAAATCATTGGAATCATGTTCAAATTGGCTTGATCCTTCGTTAGGTCCTTGAACTGACGTTCAGAATAATTGTACGGACACATTTGACACCCCTAGTGTGTGATAAACAAGCAAGCGATACACAAACATTTTGGATCGTTCTAATAACATGACATAATATCTACGCGAAATGTTAGTGCGCCATCCTGTCAAAAAATTATGTCAAAATAAACCCATACCCGAATAGAAAAGACTATAAATACTGATGTCATCATTTGAGAATATATATTGCGACGTAGATATCTGAAAACACAGTTGCAAGAAATTGAAGACACACTATTATACGAGATATATGTAAAGGTAAATAAGTTTTTAGACGAAAGGGATATAATAAAATGTTCACCCAGTCCCATTCATTGTTGACGATGAGAAAAAATATCGACATAGGTTTTTACCTGACCGGCGCGCGATTTTATGGCCGACGAAGCGTTCTTCCAAAACATCAACAAACGAACAAAGATAACATTCACAGGACTTATGCATCGACAGAAGTATGTATAAACTGTATCGGAATGAAACAATATGTGCAGTGAGTAACGGCTTCTTTACATAAACCGAGTTTCTTTACATTAGTCGAGTGAAACATTTGAGAGACACTGAGTGAACGTTTTCATGTTTTGATAATTGTGCACGCCACTTTGCAGAAAACTGGTCAGCACATAATTTCGTCGATACAATACAATATCATACTTCTAAGGCCTTTGCCAGAGTTTCTTGGATAAGCCAGTGATTCTTGGATAATTAATTATCAACATACTCCTCCCACTCTTAGCTTTTGCGGTATCAGACCACCCCCCAACCCCACCTCCAACCCCACGCATCCGGTGCCGCTTTCCAACCTTCACCGACTTATCCTCGTCGCCAATAAAGTAAATGAAAGAGGGTGAAGACTCGAACCCAGGGTCCTCGCTTACACGGCAAGTGCTCTACCAGCTGAGTAATCCGAGCCTTCTCTGACCATAAAAACCTTCGTTTTTTTTCTTTTTCTTCTTTTTTCTGTGGCATTTTATGTTAAGGGGAACTCCTATAGTGAAAACCTGGAGATTACTAAAAACACACAGTCATCAGGTCTCGCAGTTTCAACAATGTTTACGGCGTCGGGTCGATTTTTTATGGAAATTTATCTTAACCAAGTTGCAATGATAAAACTGCACCTTTATCGATTGCAGTGACACAATAAAACATTTATGTTTTGAAGTACACTTTTATTTACTATATCTGCCATATTGTCATTTTGCGTATTAATTAAATTCCCGTGATATTCTCGTGCGAGGTGAAGGCATTCATATTTCCTTCATCAAATAAGTCCACTATCAACTGACAACATCGAGGGATTTTTGGAGTGGAACAAACACTTCTCGGAGCATAATCTCGTTGTTCTCAACAACTACCAAGACAAGACCCCAGGATGTGTCACATTGGATGGTAAAGGACCTAGGTTTGGATACACTAGCAAACAGACGGCAAACCCACCGACTCGCTATGCTTTTCAAGATACAGCATGGTATTGTTGATTTAGATGCAAGCCAGATATTGCATCCCAACGACAGGCGCACCCGGGGCAACCATAGTCTACAACAGCCTGCAGCAACAGAGTATACATACAAAAACTCCTTCTACCCCCGGACTAATCCAAGGATTGTACAAATCCTTGACTAATCCGAGCCTTTTTTGACCTTACCAGCCCTTTTTACGATTTTTGATATTTCATCTGGCTGTGTACCTATAAAGGCGCAAAACAAATAATTTAAAAAAAGGCTTTTAGGGTCAGAGAAGGCTCGGATTACCCCCGGATCATCATCTAGTACAACCACCTAGTACCCACTTTAGTCACCGATACAACTATGATCGAGGAGTTCAATGTCGCCCTTGGACACTTCCAGGTGACTCTCCTAGCAAATCTGTAGTCTTCTTTTGGCCATGTACATAGTTTTAATTTTGAAATACCAATTTTTAACTGTAAATAACCAAGAAGGAGGCGGCTGTCTCACTCCCATCACAGGTCATCTGTACATTCTCTCGAGAATCCTGACCTTAACCGGAAGGAGAAGAAGAAGAAGATGAAGAAGAAGAAGGGTCTAAACTTCAAACAGTTGGATGTTGTTCAGAGAATTGTGATTGCCAAAAGGTAAAGTTGGTCACAAGTTTTAAATAGTTTGAATTTTGCGGGAAATATTTATCAGCGTACCAGTCACGATCACGTGACATTTGACCCGAATAATAACAAATGTTGGAAAGTTAATATTTTTTAGTTAATAATTTTTAACTTTGTCTGAAAAGGTTGACCGTTCCAACTTTATTAAGATTAATATAACAAATATTTCGGTTCAAATAGGTAAATAAATATATTGATAATCGCTTTAGATGCTTGAAATGTTAATTCAATGCATACTTTCTTAGATAAATTTACTTAAAACCAAGTATCGCGTGAGAGGAGATCCCCGTGTTTTTATTATAGGAACCGCACTGACCGTAAACAGCCAGATGAAATACCAAAATCGTAAAAAGGGCTGGTAATGTCAGAGAAGGCTTGGATTACCAACTGAGCTAACCAAGCTACCAGTTAACCAATATCACCATATTTATATATCCACTAATACATGAAAGTGAATGAACCCTGGTATTGCCGATCAAATCTGCTAAAAATAATATGGAAAACACTGACCTCAGTTTTATTTCCGAGGCAATTGTCAATAAGTATAGATGTAGCCTAGGCTCTTAT
>JAWPHD010025482.1:0-16129 GCA_037043455.1 Cyrtodaria siliqua
GCGTCCGTGGCCGAGTGGTTAACGTCTCTGACTTGAAATCACTTGCCCCTCACCGCTGTAGGTTCGATCCCTCAGGGGCCTAGGAATCTTTATGTGAGGAAGCTATCCAGCTGGCTTGCGGAACGTCGGTGGTTCTACCCAGGTGCCCGCCCGTGCACGAAAATTGCCCGGAGGGGCACCTGGGGTCTTCCTCCACCAATGGAAGCTGGAAAGTCGCCGTATGACCTTAGCTGTTGGTGCGACTATAACATCCAATTCAATCAATCAAGCAAAGAAATTAACATGTCGATACATTTATTCATTATCGTTTTGATTTTAAACTTGCTTGCATATAACTAATTATATGTTTAAGTTGTCTTCTTATTCTACCATATAGGTTTAAATATATTACTGGTGCAATAGTTAGTAATATGGAAAAACAATTTGTTTTATTCTATTCTTTTAATTGATATATTTGATTGAAAAAATGCAAGTTATGTGAAAATATAACAGGACACTGCAAGTTTTTAAAAAATCAAGATTGCCATGTGCATACATGCCAAATTTTCCAGCATCACATCAGGGAAATTGGACTTCCAAATCAGGTAGATTTGGTCCATGATTTGGTAGATTTGGTCCAAATCAGGGAGATTTACGAAACGCCATGAAACCATTGCATTTTTTCAAATATTGAATAGACATGTTGACAACTGTTACTTTTATTTCTGATTTTATTTTGTATTTCATTATCTATACTGTATATATAAAAACAGTGACAAGAAATAACAGTACAGTATATATAGGTTAATGCCATAATTAAAAAAATAAATAAAAAAATATTGTCCCTTTAAGAGTTTAAGAGTTTCAAAACAATATAAACCGATAACTATATGAAATATCTGAATTTGAAAACCTTTTCATACAGCTTTTACATCGATTTTCCAAACCAACTGCTTTCCGTGTTTTGAGAGCCGCGTTTTAAACCTGTCATCTGAAACCCGGAAACGTGTCCCGATTTCATGCTTCCCCACCGTTTATAATTTAAAAAAATGTTTTTGTATCATTTCTGCCTTTTTATTTGTATGAATGTGTAGGTATTTCAAATATCTACACAATGATATATAGTTTTATTATGTTTATGTTCATACTTACTTGGTAAATTACTAAATTGTAACTATACCGATTTGAATTCTGTTGCTCTAGCAGAATTCTGAAAATGCTCAGATATTCAGGAATTATTACCTGATAGGGTTCCAGAATACAATGGGTTAAAAAGGTAAAAGGTGTTGCAATTTATGAAAGACTGGTTTAGTTGTAATATTGCGGAGGATATGACATTTGTTAGACGTTTATAACGATTAACCGCATGCATTGATAAAAAAGTGTCGATTTCAGCAAAATCCTTCTCGAATAAAACAAGCTGATGCAATCAACCACCTGTTGATTGGTGTAGTTAGCGTTATTGTCGGCATCCCACCTATAATCTTCAATCACTGATGTACCTACTAGTAGGTCATGTTTTCGATAATTTGCGAAACGCGATTGTTTACCCGGCCATAGTCTATTTCAATAAATCTTGTCGTGTGCCGCGAGATGCTATATGCGATTTCATTGGTTGGTTGCATGATCGTAAACACACCTTGATCAATTTGACACCAACAGCTTTGAACTCATTGGTAGGCACGCGCTAAACACATACTGTGTATTACAAAGTACAGGCAATCAACCATACTCGGCAAATAATTGATTTCCGGGAGATTTTGAGCGGCTTCCGTGTGATCGGTAGATCAAAGGCAAATCCAGTAGTCTACCGTAGCATACGGGAGATTTGGCATGTATGCAAGTGTCCCTTTAAATGTACAATAGATATTTACACATGTACAAAAAGCACATGTAGTCACACAAACAACTCTGAAATACGATGGGGCAAATAGTCAATGTTTGTGGGACCTTGACCTACGAACAATAGAGGGCAGAGCTGGAATATTTGAGAAGTCTCGGATTACACCATACATGCAACTTGATACCTTTTACTGCATTTCATTGGTTAAATTGCATCACATGATCATTTTTCATACTTTGGTAAACTTTTATAATCAGCAATCACACCTCTCACATATTTTATCACTTAATAGGTCAGGAAAAAAACAAAGGTGTTCCAATACGATGACAGTGGAGACATAATATGTTAATGCATTTTAAATATGTGTTTACCAGAAAGTTTGTTTGTTTGTATGGTGTTTTACATCATTTTCACACATGTAAGGTTATAAATGACGTCGATTTTTTTGTGGTGGAGGCAGACCACCCACCTTTCCTGGGTAGAATCAGTACTGTACTCCTCCCGCCATTCGTAAGAATCGACACTTCCTCACTTACAAGTCAAGCTCCCAGTGGGATTCGAGTCGAACTCCCAGTGGGATTCAAACCCGCAGCAGTGAAAGGCGAAACGCAACGTCGTTCACCAATCGACCACGGAGACGCCGTTAAGCGACTTGTTGGAATTATCATATTCATAGTATTGGAGAATCACAATTTGAATTGACTGAAAAAGTTTAATTTCGAATCAGGAATGGCAAAAATTTAATAATCCTCTGGATTCAATTTGTGTGTTATTCCCTAAAGTTTTAATACACTCCTGCAATAAACTACAGAAAGAAAAAGAAAATATTGCCATTAAGTAATTGTTATTTAAATGGACAATGTCCGTAACTTTTAGCCTATAAAACACAAAATAATTATGTTGACAAACATAACACACCAACCATTATTGAATATTTACTAAATAAAACCAAAATGGTTTGACGGAATTCAATAGCAAGTACAAAAACAGAAATACCGCTTGTGGGGTTGAACTCGTAACTGTCACACTAAAATTACACCTGGGGTAATAACAGTCGATCGTTGCAATAGTCGAGCTACCGACTGAGCTAACCGGGCCAGATGTATTACATAAGAGATACAAAATATAAAAGCTAATGGCTAATGGATGACATGTGATCAGTAGAAAATGTAAATAATGTGGGTCACACAATATTTACAAATAATACTCTTTTTTTTCAAACTCACGAATGTATTACTTTACTACAGGCTTATTGGTCTAAGCTAATGTTTTCATGTGTGTGTGTGTAATTCTAAGGTTTATAGTCCGTCCGCCAACGAACACGTCAGGGTATACCTGACGCGATGGGCACAATAGAGTCTGGACTTTACTTCTAATGTTTTCATGTATACATTTCACTGAATAAAAACAGTTATTTGACTATGCTCAATATCTGCTTATTTACGGACAGTGTCCCTTTAATATAAAGGACACAAGAAAAGACAAAAGTAAACTTTAAAACATGTAATTTAGATTAAACAGAAATCTAATAAAATTTTATATATATCTTGCCATAATTCTTTAAACTTGTCAAACAACCTAAAATCAATGTTTGATTATGGGACAAACTTGTTATAAATCGAATGAAAGACTTCTCTTCTATATTCAACTTTATCCATCAAAACTTCTATTAATTTCATTAAAAGTGTAAAACTAATTGACTAATGATTGATCCACCAGTAGAGAAAATTGATGTATGGTTGATGTTTTATATTGCAATGTGTTAAACACAGAGCCTCAGAGGTCATCTTCAAAGGTGGATTGTATGTATAAGGTATATGCTCTCTTTTAGCAATCTTTCAGTCATATCATAACAGTGTCTACTTGTAGCAGTGAGCTCAATGCTCAACTTTATAGTGCTGCCACACTGATCCACACTGGTGGTACCCCACCCCAGTTACATTATTCCAACAACGAGCCGACCAGTCCTAGAACTACCCTTTATGTGCTGAATGTCAAGCACGAAAGCTACTAGTTTTTTGAAGTCTTTGGTGAGACCCAGCCGAGGATTGACCCATGGCCTCCCACATGTGAGGCGGATGCTCTACCACAGAGCCACCACTGCCATTTATTGATATCATGGGTCCTCAGAGGTCATATTGTTTCGTGACCTTCGGAGGTCATATTGAATCAGGACCTTCAGAAGTCATATTGAGATGGGACCCTCAGAGGCCATATTGATACTGCAACCTCAACGGTCATATTTGAGACCCACAGAGGTCATATTGATGTGGGACCTTTAGAGGTCATATGGGAAGGAAACCTCAGATGTCATATTGGGGTTGGATCTTCAAAAGTGATACTGAGATGGGACTCTCAGATCATATTGAGATGAAACATTCGTAGGTCATATCAAAACGGACCTTAAATCGTCCTTCAGAGAATGGGACCTTCAGAGGTCATATTGATGTAGGACCTTTCAAGGTCATATTGAAATGAAACCCTCATAGGTCATATTAAAACAAACCTTCAGAGAATGGGACCTTCAGTATTCATATTGATTCAGCTGGGGCAAGACTTCTGAGGTCATATTAAGACAGGACATTCAGAGGTCATATTGATATTGGACCCTCATAGGTTAAGAGACCTCAGTATCCCTCATAAGTCATTTAAGAGAGGCCTCAATATGCCCTTTAGAGGCTAGGACCTTCAGAGGTTATATTGAGACACCTGACAGACTTTAGTAAGTTTGGGGTTGATCTGATTGGCAACGAAGGATCAGCAGACAACCCTTCAACTGAGTGGGCAACCAGCAATGTTTGCTTGGTTGTATGTGGGAGCAGTTTGCATGTAATGTACATTTTGTTGCCCAGCTATTGTGATCGAAAGAAAATATTGCAGATATTGTGTTGACATTTAAAAGCCACGCCTGTCATATTTCATGGTTGAATAATGACATTTGTTGAAGATAGTATGCAGTGTGGATGCCTACTCCTCCATCCTAAATGCAGACCATAAATGGCAGGTCATACATGAAGTAAAATGTTGATCTCTTCAATCCTTTAAAAATATTGATTACTCCTTTAAAAATATTGATTACTATGTCGGAATAACTTGAACAATTAACATTATAAACTTAAGGTTTTACTTTGCATGTAAACACAAATGCTACGTTGTGGGCCTGTTTAGGCCTTGGTTTATCATGGTTTTTGTAGTATTGAAAAATAGTTAATACAAACTTTGTAGATTTCCTGTAGGGCTTTCGAGAAGTTGTGTGACATTTTTATGTGTCTTTCCTCCGGGAAAATAATACATGGGAACATCACAAGGATACATGATCACACGTCCTTACACATTATAGATGGGTTTCATGCTCACCTTAAACTTTCATGTAAACTTTTGCTTATAGACCAGTTTCATGTAAACATTTGTATATAGACTTGTTTCATGCTCACCTGATTGCTTTTAAACTTTTCTTATATACTGGTTTCATGTAAACTTTTCTTATATACTGGTTTCATGTAAACTTTTCTTATATACTGGTTTCATGTAAACTTTTCGTATATACTGGTGCATGTAAACTTTGCTTATAGACTGGTTTCAAGTAAATTTTGCTTATAGACCAGTTTCATGTAAACATTTGTAAATACACTGGTGTCATGATCACTTCATTGTTCATAATATACCGGTGTCGTGCTCACCTCACTGCATGTAAACTTTGCTTATAGACTGGTTTCATGTAAATTTTGCTTGCTGACCAGTTTCATGTAAACATTTGTATATAGACTGGTTTCATGCTCACCTCATTGCTTTTAAACTTTTCTTATATACTGGTTTCATGTAAACTTTTCTTATATACTGGTTTCATGTTAACTTTGCTTATAGAACGATTTCATGTAAACTTTGCTTATAGACTGGATGTCAATTTTCATTATAGACTGATGTCATGTAGTGCATAAAATACGCATAAAGTACGGCAAGACGTTTTTTGATATATGCCGTCCTCTGTCTAAGGTGCATCTATAAACGTCCTTATGTAAAAAAAAAAGCACCCAAAGACGTCAAATAAATGAGACTAGATGTCATGTAAACTTTGCTTATAGACCGGTTTCATGTAAACTCTGCTTATATACTGGTTTCATGAAAACTCTGCTTATATACTGGTTTCATGTAAACTGCTTATATACTGGTTTCATGTAAACTGCTTATAGACCAGTTTCATGTAAACTCTGCTTATATACTGGTTTCATGTAAACTGCTTATAGACCAGTTTCATGTAAACTCTGCTTATATACTGGTTTCATGAAAACTCTGCTTATATACTGGTTTCATGTAAACTGCTTATATACTGGTTTCATGAAAACTCTGCTTATATACTGGTTTCATGTAAACTCTGCTTAAATACTGGTTTCATGTAAACTGCTTATGTAAACTCTGATAAACTCTGCTTATTTACTGGTGTCATGTAAACTGTGCTTATATACTGGTCTGATGTAAATATCTGCTGATAAGCTGGTTTATGTTCACTCAAAATCAGCATTATTAGACTTTTGTTGACATCCATCTACACATTAATAACACTCAATTACTTTATACACAACATGGCTTCATGTTACCAGTTACATTTTATAGCTGTAAACATAAACATAATATAACAGTATGCTCCTTTTGTCACAGCCAGTGACGCTTCAGTGCCTGTCAGATATCATAAACAATTAAACCTGCATAAAATCAACATTAATATCATAAACTTTTCCTACCTTTCCATAATACCAATCCACACACATGTAAAGTATATAATCACTATAAATAAACGTGTTTAATATCTGCCCAATGTCACACACTTTAATTGCTTAGAGCAATGTGAATAAAATGTTAAACGTGACAGGTCAACTAAACCAGCGAGTAGCATATAATAGCATCAGCTACAGCATATGGGGCCTTGCAAAATACTTTAAACGTCACAAATGTTGATAAAAGTCTCACTAAGCCTAATGTATAGTAGCCAAACAGCAATAATGTGTAGCGAGATAGGGTTACACTAAAGAATACAGAATACTTCCTTTCTCTCACTCCAGACACAACGTCACATGCTATTTATAACTTGGCTGCTGATTGGCTGCAACTGCTCTGTGTCTTAAAATGCTTTCTTGGGTTTTGCCAGTAATTGCATGCAGCCTTTGAATATTTGTAAGAAGATGTAATAGTCTAATTTCTGATCAATAGTTCTCCGCCATACTATCGGTTCCCGCCAAAATAGCAACAGGCTTTTAACTTGATGCTTAGAACTTGATGCTTAAGAAAGATCACTTGGATCTTTGAGACAAAGCAATATTATTGTTTGTGTGAAATAAAATGAGATTATCATGTTTTTAGATATAAATAATGCTTGAACATATCAGAGGTTGTTTTTCTTTATCACTATTTAAATCTGTATTATTTGCAGCCGATTTAAGTTTTTAAAGGGTATTATTATGTAGCCTTCAATAGATAATTATATATATTTTTTTTTTTTATTATGCGCGCAAACTCTTTACAACATTCTTCAATCCCAAAATACAAATAAAACTTACAGTTCAAGTTATTGGTTGACATTTATTCATATATGACATGCCCTACTGTTTTTCAGGTGAGCAAGATCCATTTTTTATGACGGGGGACTTCGGATCACCCATATTAAGTTTGGTCCAAACTGGCTAAGCCATTTCTGATGGCATTTAATATGTAAAGGTTCTTTTTTTTTTTTGAGAGAGCTTTTCCTATAAATCACATTATACAAACATTGGATCGCCAGGGGGTTAGGCAGAGGGGGCTTTTTTTTTACCCTGAGATCTCGTTTGTACAATGAAGGGGGACAATGTTGTTTTTTTTGTCAAGCTATAATATTGGCGAAATTTTCATTTTATTATCTGTTATTGTGAAGTAATATTTACTGTTATCTGTTATTGGTTAATTTAATATTATCTGTTGTTGAAAAATATATTTTTTGTTACCTGTTATCATCAAATTCAATTTGCTGTTATCCGATTATGAGACCTCCACCAGGATTTGGGGTTATTTTTATTAATTGCAGCCATCTTGGATGTTACGTTCACCTAACATACTTGTACAACTCTGAAAGGTACTGATCTAAGAATCATCCATGTGAAGTTGACCGTTCCAAGTCGTTAGCCTTATTGTCAAACCTTGTATGTTTGTGATGTCATATATTGCCTTTCATTCATCTTTGTAATTATGTGTAATTATGTCTCCAAATTATGTGTCCACCCACGAAGTGGAGGAGACATATTGTTTTTGCTGTCTGTCTGTCCGTCCGTCTGTCTATCACAAATGTTGTCGCCCCTGCTCTTCCTAAGCCAAATCATGGATTTTGCCAAAAATTTACAGGAAACACGAAGTATCAGTTGTGCATATTGCATTTGTGTTCCAGTTGATGATTTTTGACGAAGTTATGGACCTTCGACGTTTTACTTTAAATTTGTTGTCACCGCTATCCCTCCTGAACTGCCTGTTGGATTTTTACGAGACTTGGTAGGAAGCATCAGTATGATGTCTAGTTGTGCATATCCCTTGTCGCCCCTGCTCTTCCTAAGCCAAATCATGGATTTTGCCAAAAATTTACAGGAAACACGAAGTATCAGTTGTGCATATTGCATTTGTGTTCCAGTTGATGATTTTTGACGAAGTTATGGACCTTCGACGTTTTACTTTAAATTTGTTGTCACCGCTATCCCTCCTGAACTGCCTGTTGGATTTTTACGAGACTTGGTAGGAAGCATCAGTATGATGTCTAGTTGTGCATATCCCTTGTGCAATTCAGTTCAATAATTTGTGACGGAGTTCTGGCCCTTTTGACATTTTTAACTTTAAATTTGTTAGCCCCAATAATCTTCCTAAACCTAATGTTGAATTGAAATTAATATATTCCAACCACAGCCAGGTCAATATGAATGACGTTGTTGACCTACTTTTTGGACTAAGTTAATTAACACAGAAGTTTATGTGATTGACAGCACTACAGCAGTGCATCTGTAAAGGGAGGTAATTTCAATTTTTTTAAAAAAACTTTGGTGCATATAGAATGACAAGGTTTAGTATCCATTGATTTTGTGTGTTTTCTAGTTTTACTATGCTTTTGTCTTTTCATGTTACATAAAAACACTTATCCACAAGTCCATAATGTTATCCAAAAATGTTCCCTATCCACTTCCAAACATCTTAACAAGGTTGCGCCCTATCCACTTTCAAACTTATTTTAACTAGGTTGTGCAGTGGTGGGGAGACTTTTTTTTTTTCCTCAAAAGAAACTCTTGTTATGGCCTGTTTTTGTGCATGGCTGACTGTGGTCCTTGAATGCTACATTTCCTGTTCGACTTTTATGTTTACTTTTGTAAAAATTAACAAAGTGGTTTACAAAATGTTGGCAAAAGTTAATGCAAGATATATGTACAACATGCACCCTGGCCAGGACTGTCACCTCAAGGGTAGGGACTAGGGTGTCAGGCGCAACACGTTGTCTGGTGCTGGGCAAAATTTGTGAACAGAATTATCCAAATGCTTGAACTGAATCTAGTTACAGAGCCAACACAAAAACTGCCATGGCAACTTTGGATACCTGCCCACAACCTTGGGCCAAATCACCCAAATGCCTGCATTGGTTCAAAAGCTGTGGAGCAGACAAGAAAAACACCATGGCATCATTAACCCCCTGACCTTGAACTTGACCTTGATGGTAGAGGACTGTCGGTTGTCTTGTGATGGGTAACAATTGTGCAAAGAATCATCCAAATGCCTGCACTGGTTGAAAAGCTGTGGAGCAGACAGGAAAAACACCATGGCGTCATTAACCCCCTGACCTTGAACTTGACCTTGACGGTAGGGACCAATCATCTATTTATGGGCAAAGAATCATCCAAATGCATGTACTGGTTCAAAACATGACATGGAGACCTTTGACCCCTGGCCATGACCATCACCGTAACTATAGGGACCAGTGGTTTAGAAGAGCCACATCATCTGGTACCATAAATCAATGGTGGTTAAAAATTTGTGAAACAGACATAAAAAAACTCTTTTGAGACCTCTGAGCCCACTGAGGCGACGACCTCAACCTTGAATGTCCCGCCGAAATACCATAATGATCCTGTCTGTATCAATATCTCTTGCGGTATATAATCAATGTTGACCTTTACTATTTTTAGACATGGTGGCCATTTTGGGTTTAACTGAAAATTGAATTTCATTTGGATCAACTTTAAGACAAGCTCTGTCAAGGTTATTAAATAACAACCTGCCCGAGTGGTATTGAAGGTGTAGCCACATCAAGTTTTACCTATAACGATGTATACATAATGCACGGTCACGGATAATAAACACAATTAATTTCATGATATTAAAACCACATGTACCATGTACAATAAAGGGGCTTTATAAAATGTTCAACCTGCATGAAATATAATTATGAACTTGCATTTACATAATGTGAGGCAAAATGTGACAAGTTCATAAATATTACAGAAGCCTTAATGTACTATAGAAAACCACATAATCTCATGCATTTATTTTTTAAATGTAATGGGTTTTTTATGGGAAATTAATGCATTTAATCATATAGTTTACTGAATAACAAAGTGGGAAATTACTAAAAAAAAAAAAATTGACCCGTCATTACTATTCATGATAAAATCTTTAAAAGCTTAAATAGGGTTGTAAACTTTTACTGCTTCAAACGGTTTCCATTTTAAAAGATATTAAAGAACATATAAGATATAATTATGACAGATGCTGTTTATTGTATTTCCCTTAAATTGAAATTTTGTGTGTTTTTAATTTTTGTATACAAAAATCGAAGATACCGGTATATTGAATTTTGAAGAATGCCTTCATTTTTTTAAAAAAGGTGGGGCGGCTGGGGTCTAATAATAATATTAATAATAATAATATAATAGTCTTTATTTACAGAGGGTAACACATTTAGTTAAAAACTAATCTTCCATGAGGCCCTCTATTATATACAATTTTACAAATGACAAATGACAGAACAAATCAAATAAAGCAATAATCAATAAAGGCAATATTGTTTTTAAATGTTAAATGTTTGCATTCAAACTAAACGTTGCAGACACTTTAACATAAGGGGAGGCATACCTGTTCGGGAAATACAGTATTTTGGCTCAGTGGTAAAATTTTATAAAAAGGGGATAGTAGATGATCAGAATTATTTAAATCGGATTTTAATTATTTCATTTCTTTATTTTAAAACATTTGCTATATTTTGCATGTTCTTTTATCCTATATCACCATATTTCATGAGGCCACACTTAATTTTTTTTATGTTTGTCCTTTCCCGATTGACCCGAAAAAAGGCCACCACCCAAATAATATTTTCTCATTTTTAGAACTTTTTTTTTTTTAAATTTCCGGTCGCATCGAGATGCCGCTAAGAACAATAGTAACACAATTATATATATTCCCGATTTTTCAAATCTTGTTCAGGTGAGCAGTTGAAGGTCGACAATTACACTCATTCTACATCAAACATGCAGAATGGTTTTTTCTCCCAAAAACAAAAGTCACCTGTTTTTAGGGATTGTCACACAACGTTTAGTTTTTATTGTTTTAAAAAGGAACTATGTCTTGAAAACAAACACAGTATTAAAAGGTTTATACCTAGTATAACTAGAACTATCACTGAAGGTGATAAATACCTCTGCAAACAAATATTTAGTAAAATCAAGGGCAATAACTCTGCATGGCATTGACTGAGCCACACCAAAATTGTGTCACGTACATGTACACTTCATGTTTATCATGTACACAAAGTTTTAATTTAATATCTTCCAAACTATAAAAGTAGTTCACTCCACAAGATTATATAATTATGCTGAATAAAGCAATGTTTACTACGTGCAAGGCCAACAACTCTGCATGGAATTGACTGAGCCGCGCCAAAATTGTGTCACGCACATCTACACTTCATGATGATCAAGTACACACAGTTTCAATTCAATATCTTAATAACTGTTGAAGTAGTTCACTCCATAGTATTGCATATGCTGAATAGCAATATTGACTAAGTTCAAGAGCAATAACTCTGCATGGAATTGACCAAGCCAAATCAAAATTGTGTCACCCACATCTTCACTTCATTTTAATCAAGTATACAAAGTTTCAATTCAATATCTTGAAAACTGTAGAAGAAGTTTGCTCCACAATATTGCATATGCTAAATATAGCAATTTTGACTAAGTGCAAGGGCAACAACTCTGCACGGAATTGAGCGAGCCATACCAAAATTGTGTCACGCACATCTACACTTCATGCTGATCATGTATGTAATTTTTTTTTTTAATTCCAATTCTTGAAAATGGTAGAAGTAGTTTGTTTGTTAATTTTATTTTATCTTTTCTAAAATAAAAAATCAAAGTACTGAAGGTCCTGAGAGTCGCCAAGATTGAACAGTGCCCGTCTTCTTGTTGAAGTTAAAGGTTATGTTAAATTTACAGGTGTGGCTTATTAAAATGAAATGTTG
The DNA here is from genome assembly GCA_037043455.1 of Cyrtodaria siliqua. Taxonomy (NCBI): domain Eukaryota; kingdom Metazoa; phylum Mollusca; class Bivalvia; order Adapedonta; family Hiatellidae; genus Cyrtodaria; species Cyrtodaria siliqua. Next base: position 12,333 of record JAWPHD010025482.1, read on the forward strand.
CTGCTTAGAACATGAGATGTTTTTTGTACTGGAGTAAGCCAGCTGAATTGATACATGTGTTGATAGGTACTTGTGAAGAATCTGTGTCTGTATTGGTTCACCCCAGCAAAGCATGGTTAGGTTAACTGACTGGCGTACACAACAGAAATACTGTTGATAAATCAGATACTCGCGCATTTGTTCAAAGGAAATAAAAGATCGACTGACCTGCTGGTTTTATTGAATTGAATTGGGTTTTAAGGTGCACCAACACATGAAAGGTTATATGGCCTAGAACCTTCTCTTGTAGACACTCCATGTATACTGGAGCCACGTTTAATGTTTTTCTGCCACTGCTCTAGTGATTTGAGAAAGATGGCACCTGAAACAATGCAGGGGTCATGATGAAGACCTTTAATGAGCATGAACAAAAAATGATGAAGTGAACATGAATTTGTGTGCGGGGGGGGTGGGGGTTCTACCCCTCTGCCTCTGCCTATCCCTCCAACGGGATCTGCAATGGTGCTATTCTTTGCCCCGAAATCACACGGGGCCTGCTGGTTTTATGTTCAAGTAGAAAATTGTAAGGCTGTTCATTTTGACAAGATGATATATTAATCAAAAACAATTTGCTTTGAACTATTAAAAAAAAAAATTGGCAAATGTACCCCAACATTTTGACTCATATGACCTTTGACCTGCAAGTGTGACCTTGACCTTTGAGAAATGAACTTGTTTCTTACACACGACACACCCTCTCATTTTGTTTAACATTTCCGTGAAGTCTTGTGGAAATCCCTTCAGTTCTTTCAAAGTAATGGCTAAGATACGGTTGTTTCTGACAAAAGGATGAACAAACAAACAATAGACGGTGCGATTACTATATGATCCCTCCAGGGGTATAAAAATATTTTAAATAATCATGATTTCAAAATATGCAAATTATATAGACAAACTGACAAGATTGCCATGTATCCCTTTAATTTATAAAGATGTGGATCTGCCTTTAATTTATAAAGAAGTCGGATCTGCCTTTAATTTATAAAGATATTTATAAAGATGTGGGATCTGCCTTTAATTTATAAAGATGTGGGATCTGCCTTTAATTTATAACTGCCTTTAATTTATAAAGATGTGGGATCTGCCTTTAATTTATAAAGAAGTGGGATCTGACCAAAAACACATAGTAATACCTAGAGAACAAAACCCCTATACGAGTTCCTGACAGACAGTCATATCAGGATATTTAATTATTCAAAAGTACTTTTTTTAAAAAACATTAAAGAGCATTTTATAATTGCAGGACACACTTATCTTGTCTAGACACGATTATTGTCATCAACTGCTCCTACTAATTGTATCTTGCACTCTTTATACATACAGACATGTGCATCGCATCAACAGGAAGCACTGTGCAAACACGAACAGTTAAAACCGCACAATAACTTTAGCCAACGTTTTGTGGTGAAACTTATGTGCCATTATGCCATTACTGTGATGTAGTAATGCCGACATAAAACAGTAGCGTAGCTGCATTTCTGGGGACAATGTATAGGCACGTGCCTACACATTGTCCCCAGAAATCAAACAAATAAAAATGCAAAAAATGCAATAACACATAGATTACCTTCAACTATTGATTTTAATGCCTGTCGTGCTCAGATCGCCCAATCCATTGAGGATTTTAGTATAAAATGGTATCGTAGAGAACATGCGGACATAAATTCTCTTTCTACTTGAAAAAAGTCAATTTTTAAAATTAGATACACATATTAACTTTTATAATGCTAACCCCTCTTTACTTCCTCTGAGACCTAGGTGTAATTTAAAATCGGGAAATCAAGAATTTCATAATAAATTTGTTTAAGCAGCTAATAATGTAATTATTGTTTGACGCCTACATTATGTCAATGTTTTATCTCTGGAACCCGATATCACTAATTTGTATACTAGAGTTCATTCTACTGAGGATGATGTTGTTTCCACACATATCACTCGGTGCACTACTTTCAAGGCTGGGGTAGGTGAAAAGCAGAACAAATTGCTAACTATGTACTGGATTCCTAAATTACATAGAAATCTGTATAAGGCCTGCTTTATTTCGAATTCTAGTGCCTGCAAACATCGCCAAACTTTTAACTTCTTGTCTTACTGCCGTTAAAGATCACGCTAAACAATATTGTGATAAAACTTATGAAAACTCTGGGATTAATTTGTTTTGGTCCATTAAAAATTCAGAAGACGTTCTTGATAAATTTTGCAATGAATGTCAAGTTTCATCTATTAACACTTATGATTTCTCTGCGCTATATACAACCTTATCACATCACCTTACAAAGACAAGCTTATTGCTCCTATTCAAAAAACATTCACTAGGGAAAATACTACATTTTTGGCCTGTAATAATATTAAAGCGTTTTTTACTAAAGGCAGTTTAGACAATTACACAATGTGGACTTGCCAAGAAGTTTGTGAAGCACTCATCTTCCTATTAGATAATATTTTCGTCAGGTATGGAATACCGTTTATAGACAAATTGTTGTGCACCCTTGTCACAGATTTGTTTTTATATTGCTATGAAAGAGATTTTATGTTGAGTCTTTCACCAGATACCCAGGAAGATGTTATTGAGGCCTCTCGGTATCTGGATGACAAATTAAACATTGACAACCCTTTCTTTTCTACTATGGTTAATAATATATACCCTAAAGAACTTCAACTTAACAAAACTAATATTTCTGATACTAACGCTTCTTTTCTTGATTTACATATCTCCATTGAAAATGGTGAAATAATTAGCAAAATATATGACAAGAGAGATGGTTTTAATTTTGATATTGTTAATTATCCCCATTTAGATGGGGATGTTCCCCGAGCAACTTCTTATGGGTCGATGTGTTTCAACTTATTTGTTTTGCTAGAGCTTGTACTCGAGTTGAGGACTTTAATATTCGTAATCTTTCTATAACTAAAAAGCTACTCCATCAGGGTTACCGTTACCATAAACTTTGTAAAACCTTTCCAAAATGTTATTATCAAAACCTTGATCTTCTTTCCAAATATAAAGTAATTTAAGAACTCTTCTGCAACAAGGACTATTACAACCTGACTTCTATGGTGATGTAATTGGTGGTGGACCCATTTACAATTTCCCACTATGCTTTCCTCTTTAATTGTGCGATGATTGGACAGGCTGTGGACCCTATAATGACGTCTACCTAAAGCCCAAAAGGACAGTGACGTTTGATATTTGTCTGTAGTCTTGTCTCGTCTTGCCCTCAATGGTTTATTCTCTTGTTGCTCTGGCTTCTGCCAAGTCAGTGAGTACTTTCTTTGTGGCTTTCTAGGCTATTGTTTTTCTGTATTTATACATACACGAGCATCTTTGTTTTTTACTTATACAGCCTGTTAATGCTGCCTTGTTGGTTAGAGAATAGTTCATGGCGGGGATTTCCTTATTTACACTGTCCCGTTTTATTGGGTTGACGGTAGGGTGACTGTGAGGTTTGGTGCACCCTAGAACCTGGTTTAAATCCCTAGCGGCATTTTTTGCCACTGACCGTTCCAAGACGGTAGACCTATCGTCAACCCTTTTGTGTTTGTGATTTCTTATTGGCAATACTATGAAAGAGTTATTTGATACTGTAGATTTTAGTCTTGTTTTAGATTTCCTGAAAGAGATCAGACTATATAAATCATTGTAATGTGTTCTTATATATATTTACTTGTTTATATACCCGTTCGTTGATTTACATACTTAGTTTATATTACACCTGATCATCCCTTATTTTTTAATAGTTTTATCTTTATATATTTAC
>JAWPHD010025483.1:0-16128 GCA_037043455.1 Cyrtodaria siliqua
TAATAATCATATGTACTATCAGATCGCGTAAAAATCTAAGTTATCTCTGTTCTCCTATTTTCCCGTACACGTATTACGTCCCTTGGCAATGAAATGTCAACAAGTATCATTCTGCGTGCCATAGAGTGCCCGTTTCATTTCTGACTTGTGCATATCTGTTGAAAGTACGTATACAAATGAAAAACTCACGGTGGAACGCATTGTTGGCTTGTCATGGCTTGTACATGCAACTTCTGGGCTCACTTGAAAAGCGATTAACGTTGTGTCTTGATACAGGTTTGCTGCAATAATTATAACAATAGTCATATTAACAATCATAACAACAAGCCAGATAATATTGTACATATTCTATACGTATTACTATTATGAATAATAATCATATGTACTATCAGATCGCGTAAAAATCTAAGTTATCTCTGTTCTCCTATTTTCCCGTACACGTATTACGTCCCTTGGCAATGAAATGTCAACAAGTATCATTCTGCGTGCCATCGAGTGCCCGTTTCATTTCTGACTTGTGCATATCTGTTGAAAGTACGTATACATATGAAAAACTCACGGTGGAACGCATTGTTGGCTTGTCATGTCTTGTACATGCAACTTCTGGGCTCACTTGAAAAGCGATTAACGTTGTGTCTTGATACAGGTTTGCTGCAATAATTATAACAATAGTCATATTAACAATCATAACAACAAGCCAGATAATATTGTACATATTCTATACGTATTACTATTATGAATAATAATCATATGTACTATCAGATCGCGTAAAAATCTAAGTTATCTCTGTTGCTCCTATTTTCCCGTACACGTATTACGTCCCTTGGCAATGAAATGTCAACAAGTATCATTCTGCGTGCCATAGAGTGCCCGTTTCATTTCTGACTTGTGCATATCTGTTGAAAGTACGTATACATATGAAAAACTTACGGTGGAACGCATTGTTGGCTTGTCATGGCTTGTACATGCAGCTTCTGGGCTCACTTGAGAAGCGATTAACGTTGTGTCTTGATACAGGTTTGCTGCAATAATTATAACAATAGTCATATTAACAATCATAACAACAAGCCAGTTAGTATTGTACATATTCTATACGTATTACTATTATGAATAATAATCATATGTACTATCAGATCGCGTAAAAATCTAAGTTATCTCTGTTTGTCCTATTTTCCCGTACACGTATTACGTCCCTTGGCAATGAAATGTCAACAAGTATCATTCTGCGTGCCATAGAGTGCCCGTTTCATTTCTGACTTGTGCATATCTGTTGAAAGTACGTATACATATGAAAAACTTACGGTGGAACGCATTGTTGGCTTGTCATGGCTTGTACATGCAGCTTCTGGGCTCACTTGAGAAGCGATTAACGTTGTGTCTTGATACAGGTTTGCTGCAATAATTATAACAATAGTCATATTAACAATCATAACAACAAGCCAGATAATATTGTACATATTCTATACGTATTACTATTATGAATAATAATCATATGTACTATCAGATCGCGTAAAAATCTAAGTTATCTCTGTTTGTCCTATTTTCCCGTACACGTATTACGTCCCTTGGCAATGAAATGTCAACAAGTATCATTCTGCGTGCCATAGAGTGCCCGTTTCATTTCTGACTTGTGCATATCTGTTGAAAGTGCGTATACATATGAAAAACTTACGGTGGAACGCATTGTTGGCTTGTCATGGCTTGTACATGCAACTTCTGGGCTCCCTTGAGAAGCGATTAACGTTGTGTCTTGATACAGGTTTGCTGCAATAATTATAACAATAGTCATATTAACAATCATAACAACAAGCCAGATAATATTGTACATATTCTTTACGTATTACTATTATGAATAATAATCATATGTACTATCAGATCGCGTAAAAATCTAAGTTATCTCTGTTTGTCCTATTTTCCCGTACACGTATTACGTCCCTTGGCAATGAAATGTCAACAAGTATCATTCTGCGTGCCATAGAGTGCACGTTTCATTTCTGATGTGTGCATATCTGTTGAAAGTGCGTATACATATGAAAAACTTACGGTGGAACGCATTGTTGGCTTGTCATGGCTTGTACATGCAACTTCTGGGCTCACTTGAGAAGCGATTAACGTTGTGTCTTGATACAGGTTTGCTGCAATAATTATAACAATAGTCATATTAACAATCATAACAACAAGCCAGATAATATTGTACATATTCTATACGTATTACTATTATGAATAATAATCATATGTACTATCAGATCGCGTAAAAATCTAAGTTATCTCTGTTCTCCTATTTTCCAGTACACGTATTACGTCCCTTGGCAATGAAATGTCAACAAGTATCATTCTGCGTGCCATAGAGTGCCCGTTTCATTTCTAACTTGTGCATATCTGTTGAAAGTGCGTATACATATGAAAAACTCACGGTGGAACGCATTGTTGGCTTGTCATGGCTTGTACATGCAACTTCTGGGCTCACTTGAGAAGCGATTAACGTTGTGTCTTGATACAGGTTTGCTGCAATAATTATAACAATAGTCATATTAACAATCATAACAACAAGCCAGATAATATTGTACATATTCTATACGTATTACTATTATGAATAATAATCATATGTACTATCAGATCGCGTAAAAATCTAAGTTATCTCTGTTTGTCCTATTTTCCCGTACACGTATTACGTCCCTTGGCAATGAAATGTCAACAAGTATCATTCTGCGTGCCATAGAGTGCCCGTTTCATTTCTGACTTGTGCATATCTGTTGAAAGTGCGTATACATATGAAAAACTTACGGTGGAACGCATTGTTGGTTTGTCATGGCTTGTACATGCAACTTCTGGGCTCACTTGAGAAGCGATTAACGTTGTGTCTTGATACAGGTTTGCTGCAATAATTATAACAATAGTCATATTAACAATCATAACAACAAGCCAGATAATATTGTACATATTCTTTACGTATTACTAATATGAATAATAATCATATGTACTATCAGATCGCGTAAAAATCTAAGTTATCTCTGTTTGTCCTATTTTCCCGTACACGTATTACGTCCCTTGGCAATGAAATGTCAACAAGTATCATTCTGCGTGCCATAGAGTGTACGTTTCATTTCTGATGTGTGCATATCTGTTGAAAGTGCGTATACATATGAAAAACTTACGGTGGAACGCATTGTTGGCTTGTCATGGCTTGTACAGGCAACTTCTGGGCTCACTTGAGAAGCGATTAACGTTGTGTCTTGATACAGGTTTGCTGCAATAATTATAACAATAGTCATATTAACAATCATAACAACAAGCCAGATAATATTGTACATATTCTATACGTATTACTATTATGAATAATAATCATATGTACTATCAGATCGCGTAAAAATCTAAGTTATCTCTGTTTGTCCTATTTTCCCGTACACGTATTACGTCCCTTGGCAATGAAATGTCAACAAGTATCATTCTGCGTGCCATAGAGTGCCCGTTTCATTTCTGACTTGTGCATATCTGTTGAAAGTACGTATACATATGAAAAACTTACGGTGGAACGCATTGTTGGCTTGTCATGGCTTGTACATGCAACTTCTGGGCTCACATGAGAAGCGATTAACGTTGTGTCTTGATACAGGTTTGCTGCAATAATTATAACAATAGTCATATTAACAATCATAACAACAAGCCAGATAATATTGTACATATTCTTTACGTATTACTATTATGAATAATAATCATATGTACTATCAGATCGCGTAAAAATCTAAGTTATCTCTGTTGCTCCTATTTTCCCGTACACGTATTACGTCCCTTGGCAATGAAATGTCAACAAGTATCATTATGCGTGCCATAGAGTGCCCGTTTCATTTCTGACTTGTGCATATCTGTTGAAAGTACGTATACATATGAAAAACTTACGGTGGAACGCATTGTTGGCTTGTCATGGCTTGTACATGCAGCTTCTGGGCTCACTTGAGCAGCGATTAACGTTGTGTCTTGATACAGGTTTGCTGCAATAATTATAACAATAGTCATATTAACAATCATAACAACAAGCCAGATAATATTGTACATATTCTTTACGTATTACTATTATGAATAATAATCATATGTACTATCAGATCGCGTAAAAATCTAAGTTATCTCTGTTTGTCCTATTTTCCCGTACACGTATTACGTCCCTTGGCAATGAAATGACAACAAGTATCATTCTGCGTGCCATAGAGTGCACGTTTCATTTCTGATGTGTGCATATCTGTTGAAAGTGCGTATACATATGAAAAACTTACGGTGGAACGCATTGTTGGCTTGTCATGGCTTGTACAGGCAACTTTTGGGCTCACTTGAGAAGCGATTAACGTTGTGTCTTGATACAGGTTTGCTGCAATAATTATAACAATAGTCATATTAACAATCATAACAACAAGCCAGATAATATTGTACATATTCTATACGTATTACTATTATGAATAATAATCATATGTACTATCAGATCGCGTAAAAATCTAAGTTATCTCTGTTTGTCCTATTTTCCCGTACACGTATTACGTCCCTTGGCAATGAAATGTCAACAAGTATCATTCTGCGTGCCATAGAGTGCCCGTTTCATTTCTGACTTGTGCATATCTGTTGAAAGTGCGTATACATATGAAAAACTTACGGTGGAACGCATTGTTGGCTTGTCATGGCTTGTACATGCAACTTCTGGGCTCACATGAGAAGCGATTAACGTTGTGTCTTGATACAGGTTTGCTGCAATAATTATAACAATAGTCATATTAACAATCATAACAACAAGCCAGATAATATTGTACATATTCTTTACGTATTACTATTATGAATAATAATCATATGTACTATCAGATCGCGTAAAAATCTAAGTTATCTCTGTTTGTCCTATTTTCCCGTACACGTATTACGTCCCTTGGCAATGAAATGTCAACAAGTATCATTCTGCGTGCCATAGAGTGCACGTTTTATTTCTGATGTGTGCATATCTGTTGAAAGTGCGTATACATATGAAAAACTTACGGTGGAACGCATTGTTGGCTTGTCATGTCTTGTACATGCAACTTCTGGGCTCACTTGAAAAGCGATTAACGTTGTGTCTTGATACAGGTTTGCTGCAATAATTATAACAATAGTCATATTAACAATCATAACAACAAGCCAGATAATATTGTACATATTCTTTACGTATTACTATTATGAATAATAATCATATGTACTATCAGATCGCGTAAAAATCTAAGTTATCTCTGTTCTCCTATTTTCCCGTACACGTATTACGTCCCTTGGCAATGAAATGTCAACAAGTATCATTCTGCGTGCCATAGAGTGCCCGTTTCATTTCTGACTTGTGCATATCTGTTGAAAGTACGTATACATATGAAAAACTTACGGTGGAACGCATTGTCGGCTTGTCATGGCTTGTACATGCAACTTCTGGGCTCACTTGAGAAGCGATTAACGTTGTGTCTTGATACAGGTTTGCTGCAATAATTATAACAATAGTCATATTAACAATCATAAACAACAAGCCAGATAATATTGTACATATTCTTTACGTATTACTATTATGAATAATAATCATATGTACTATCAGATCGCGTAAAAATCTAAGTTATCTATGTTTGTCCTATTTTCCCGTACACGTATTACGTCCCTTGGCAATGAAATGACAACAAGTATCATTCTGCGTGCCATAGAGTGCACGTTTCATTTCTGATGTGTGCATATCTGTTGAAAGTGCGTATACATATGAAAAACTTACGGTGGAACGCATTGTTGGCTTGTCATGGCTTGTACATGCAACTTCTGGGCTCACTTGAAAAGCGATTAACGTTGTGTCTTGATACAGGTTTGCTGCAATAATTATAACAAAAGTCATATTAACAATCATAACAACAAGCCAGATAATATTGTACATATTCTATACGTATTACTATTATGAATAATAATCATATGTACTATCAGATCGCGTAAAAATCTAAGTTATCTCTGTTCTCCTATTTTCCCGTACACGTATTACGTCCCTTGGCAATGAAATGTCAACAAGTATCATTCTGCGTGCCATAGAGTGCCCGTTTCATTTCTGACTTGTGCATATCTGTTGAAAGTACGTATACATATGAAAAACTCACGGTGGAACGCATTGTTGGCTTGTCATGGCTTGTACATGCAACTTCTGGGCTCACTTGAAAAGCGATTAACGTTGTGTCTTGATACAGGTTTGCTGCAATAATTATAACAATAGTCATATTAACAATCATAACAACAAGCCAGATAATATTGTACATATTCTATACGTATTACTATTATGAATAATAATCATATGTACTATCAGATCGCGTAAAAATCTAAGTTATCTCTGTTCTCCTATTTTCCCGTACACGTATTACGTCCCTTGGCAATGAAATGTCAACAAGTATCATTCTGCGTGCCATAGAGTGCCCGTTTCATTTCTGACTTGTGCATATCTGTTGAAAGTGCGTATACATATGAAAAACTCACGGTGGAACGCATTGTTGGCTTGTCATGTCTTGTACATGCAACTTCTGGGCTCACTTGAAAAGCGATTAACGTTGTGTCTTGATACAGGTTTGCTGCAATAATTATAACAATAGTCATATTAACAATCATAACAACAAGCCAGATAATATTGTACATATTCTATACGTATTACTATTATGAATAATAATCATATGTACTATCAGATTGCGTAAAAATCTAAGTTATCTCTGTTGATCCTATTTTCCCGTACACGTATTACGTCCCTTGGCAATGAAATGTTAACAAGTATCATTCTGCGTGCCATAGAGTGCCCGTTTCATTTCTGACTTGTGCATATCTGTTGAAAGTACGTATACATATGAAAAACTTACGGTGGAACGCATTGTTGGCTTGTCATGGCTTGTACATGCAACTTCTGGGCTCACATGAGAAGCGATTAACGTTGTGTCTTGATACAGGTTTGCTGCAATAATTATAACAATAGTCATATTAACAATCATAACAACAAGCCAGATAATATTGTACATATTCTTTACGTATTACTATTATGAATAATAATCATATGTACTATCAGATCGCGTAAAAATCTAAGTTATCTCTGTTGCTCCTATTTTCCCGTACACGTATTACGTCCCTTGGCAATGAAATGTCAACAAGTATCATTATGCGTGCCATAGAGTGCCCGTTTCATTTCTGACTTGTGCATATCTGTTGAAAGTACGTATACATATGAAAAACTTACGGTGGAACGCATTGTTGGCTTGTCATGGCTTGTACATGCAGCTTCTGGGCTCACTTGAGAAGCGATTAACGTTGTGTCTTGATACAGGTTTGCTGCAATAATTATAACAATAGTCATATTAACAATCATAACAACAAGCCAGATAATATTGTACATATTCTTTACGTATTACTATTATGAATAATAATCATATGTACTATCAGATCGCGTAAAAATCTAAGTTATCTCTGTTTGTCCTATTTTCCCGTACACGTATTACGTCCCTTGGCAATGAAATGACAACAAGTATCATTCTGCGTGCCATAGAGTGCACGTTTCATTTCTGATGTGTGCATATCTGTTGAAAGTGCGTATACATATGAAAAACTTACGGTGGAACGCATTGTTGGCTTGTCATGGCTTGTACAGGCAACTTTTGGGCTCACTTGAGAAGCGATTAACGTTGTGTCTTGATACAGGTTTGCTGCAATAATTATAACAATAGTCATATTAACAATCATAACAACAAGCCAGATAATATTGTACATATTCTATACGTATTACTATTATGAATAATAATCATATGTACTATCAGATCGCGTAAAAATCTAAGTTATCTCTGTTTGTCCTATTTTCCCGTACACGTATTACGTCCCTTGGCAATGAAATGTCAACAAGTATCATTCTGCGTGCCATAGAGTGCCCGTTTCATTTCTGACTTGTGCATATCTGTTGAAAGTGCGTATACATATGAAAAACTTACGGTGGAACGCATTGTTGGCTTGTCATGGCTTGTACATGCAACTTCTGGGCTCACATGAGAAGCGATTAACGTTGTGTCTTGATACAGGTTTGCTGCAATAATTATAACAATAGTCATATTAACAATCATAACAACAAGCCAGATAATATTGTACATATTCTTTACGTATTACTATTATGAATAATAATCATATGTACTATCAGATCGCGTAAAAATCTAAGTTATCTCTGTTTGTCCTATTTTCCCGTACACGTATTACGTCCCTTGGCAATGAAATGTCAACAAGTATCATTCTGCGTGCCATAGAGTGCACGTTTTATTTCTGATGTGTGCATATCTGTTGAAAGTGCGTATACATATGAAAAACTTACGGTGGAACGCATTGTTGGCTTGTCATGTCTTGTACATGCAACTTCTGGGCTCACTTGAAAAGCGATTAACGTTGTGTCTTGATACAGGTTTGCTGCAATAATTATAACAATAGTCATATTAACAATCATAACAACAAGCCAGATAATATTGTACATATTCTTTACGTATTACTATTATGAATAATAATCATATGTACTATCAGATCGCGTAAAAATCTAAGTTATCTCTGTTCTCCTATTTTCCCGTACACGTATTACGTCCCTTGGCAATGAAATGTCAACAAGTATCATTCTGCGTGCCATAGAGTGCCCGTTTCATTTCTGACTTGTGCATATCTGTTGAAAGTACGTATACATATGAAAAACTTACGGTGGAACGCATTGTCGGCTTGTCATGGCTTGTACATGCAACTTCTGGGCTCACTTGAGAAGCGATTAACGTTGTGTCTTGATACAGGTTTGCTGCAATAATTATAACAATAGTCATATTAACAATCATAAACAACAAGCCAGATAATATTGTACATATTCTTTACGTATTACTATTATGAATAATAATCATATGTACTATCAGATCGCGTAAAAATCTAAGTTATCTATGTTTGTCCTATTTTCCCGTACACGTATTACGTCCCTTGGCAATGAAATGACAACAAGTATCATTCTGCGTGCCATAGAGTGCACGTTTCATTTCTGATGTGTGCATATCTGTTGAAAGTGCGTATACATATGAAAAACTTACGGTGGAACGCATTGTTGGCTTGTCATGGCTTGTACATGCAACTTCTGGGCTCACTTGAAAAGCGATTAACGTTGTGTCTTGATACAGGTTTGCTGCAATAATTATAACAATAGTCATATTAACAATCATAACAACAAGCCAGATAATATTGTACATATTCTATACGTATTACTATTATGAATAATAATCATATGTACTATCAGATCGCGTAAAAATCTAAGTTATCTCTGTTCTCCTATTTTCCCGTACACGTATTACGTCCCTTGGCAATGAAATGTCAACAAGTATCATTCTGCGTGCCATAGAGTGCCCGTTTCATTTCTGACTTGTGCATATCTGTTGAAAGTACGTATACATATGAAAAACTCACGGTGGAACGCATTGTTGGCTTGTCATGGCTTGTACATGCAACTTCTGGGCTCACTTGAAAAGCGATTAACGTTGTGTCTTGATACAGGTTTGCTGCAATAATTATAACAATAGTCATATTAACAATCATAACAACAAGCCAGATAATATTGTACATATTCTATACGTATTACTATTATGAATAATAATCATATGTACTATCAGATCGCGTAAAAATCTAAGTTATCTCTGTTCTCCTATTTTCCCGTACACGTATTACGTCCCTTGGCAATGAAATGTCAACAAGTATCATTCTGCGTGCCATAGAGTGCCCGTTTCATTTCTGACTTGTGCATATCTGTTGAAAGTGCGTATACATATGAAAAACTCACGGTGGAACGCATTGTTGGCTTGTCATGTCTTGTACATGCAACTTCTGGGCTCACTTGAAAAGCGATTAACGTTGTGTCTTGATACAGGTTTGCTGCAATAATTATAACAATAGTCATATTAACAATCATAACAACAAGCCAGATAATATTGTACATATTCTATACGTATTACTATTATGAATAATAATCATATGTACTATCAGATTGCGTAAAAATCTAAGTTATCTCTGTTGCTCCTATTTTCCCGTACACGTATTACGTCCCTTGGCAATGAAATGTTAACAAGTATCATTCTGCGTGCCATAGAGTGCCCGTTTCATTTCTGACTTGTGCATATCTGTTGAAAGTACGTATACATATGAAAAACTTACGGTGGAACGCATTGTTGGCTTGTCATGGCTTGTACATGCAGCTTCTGGGCTCACTTGAGAAGCGATTAACGTTGTGTCTTGATACAGGTTTGCTGCAATAATTATAACAATAGTCATATTAACAATCATAACAACAAGCCAGATAATATTGTACATATTCTATACGTATTACTATTATGAATAATAATCATATGTACTATCAGATCGCGTAAAAATCTAAGTTATCTCTGTTTGTCCTATTTTCCCGTACACGTATTACGTCCCTTGGCAATGAAATGTCAACAAGTATCATTCTGCGTGCCATAGAGTGCCCGTTTCATTTCTGACTTGTGCATATCTGTTGAAAGTACGTATACATATGAAAAACTTACGGTGGAACGCATTGTTGGCTTGTCATGGCTTGTACATGCAGCTTCTGGGCTCACTTGAGAAGCGATTAACGTTGTGTCTTGATACAGGTTTGCTGCAATAATTATAACAATAGTCATATTAACAATCATAACAACAAGCCAGATAATATTGTACATATTCTATACGTATTACTATTATGAATAATAATCATATGTACTATCAGATCGCGTAAAAATCTAAGTTATCTCTGTTTGTCCTATTTTCCCGTACACGTATTACGTCCCTTGGCAATAAAATGTCAACAAGTATCATTCTGCGTGCCATAGAGTGCCCGTTTCATTTCTGACTTGTGCATATCTGTTGAAAGTGCCTATACATATGAAAAACTTACGGTGGAACGCATTGTTGGCTTGTCATGGCTTGTACATGCAACTTCTGGGCTCCCTTGAGAAGCGATTAACGTTGTGTCTTGATACAGGTTTGCTGCAATAATTATAACAATAGTCATATTAACAATCATAACAACAAGCCAGATAATATTGTACATATTCTTTACGTATTACTATTATGAATAATAATCATATGTACTATCAGATCGCGTAAAAATCTAAGTTATCTCTGTTTGTCCTATTTTCCCGTACACGTATTACGTCCCTTGGCAATGAAATGTCAACAAGTATCATTCTGCGTGCCATAGAGTGCCCGTTTCATTTCTGACTTGTGCATATCTGTTGAAAGTGCGTATACATATGAAAAACTTACGGTGGAACGCATTGTTGGCTTGTCATGGCTTGTACATGCAACTTCTGGGCTCACTTGAGAAGCGATTAACGTTGTGTCTTGATACAGGTTTGCTGCAATAATTATAACAATAGTCATATTAACAATCATAACAACAAGCCAGATAATATTGTACATATTCTTTACGTATTACTATTATGAATAATAATCATATGTACTATCAGATCGCGTAAAAATCTAAGTTATCTCTGTTTGTCCTATTTTCCCGTACACGTATTACGTCCCTTGGCAATGAAATGTCAACAAGTATCATTCTGCGTGCCATAGAGTGCACGTTTCATTTCTGATGTGTGCATATCTGTTGAAAGTGCGTATACATATGAAAAACTTACGGTGGAACGCATTGTTGGCTTGTCATGGCTTGTACAGGCAACTTCTGGGCTCACTTGAGAAGCGATTAACGTTGTGTCTTGATACAGGTTTGCTGCAATAATTATAACAATAGTCATATAAACAATCATAACAACAAGCCAGATAATATTGTACATATTCTATACGTATTACTATTATGAATAATAATCATATGTACTATCAGATCGCGTAAAAATCTAAGTTATCTCTGTTTGTCCTATTTTCCCGTACACGTATTACGTCCCTTGGCAATGAAATGTCAACAAGTATCATTCTGCGTGCCATAGAGTGCCCGTTTCATTTCTGACTTGTGCATATCTGTTGAAAGTACGTATACATATGAAAAACTTACGGTGGAACGCATTGTTGGCTTGTCATGGCTTGTACATGCAACTTCTGGGCTCACATGAGAAGCGATTAACGTTGTGTCTTGATACAGGTTTGCTGCAATAATTATAACAATAGTCATATTAACAATCATAACAACAAGCCAGCTAATATTGTACATATTCTTTACGTATTACTATTATGAATAATAATCATATGTACTATCAGATCGCGTAAAAATCTAAGTTATCTCTGTTTGTCCTATTTTCCCGTACACGTATTACGTCCCTTGGCAATGAAATGTCAACAAGTATCATTCTGCGTGCCATAGAGTGCCCGTTTCATTTCTGACTTGTGCATATCTGTTGAAAGTGCGTATACATATGAAAAACTTACGGTGGAACGCATTGTTGGCTTGTCATGGCTTGTACATGCAACTTCTGGGCTCACATGAGAAGCGATTAACGTTGTGTCTTGATACAGGTTTGCTGCAATAATTATAACAATAGTCATATTAACAATCATAACAACAAGCCAGATAATATTGTACATATTCTTTACGTATTACTATTATGTATAATAATCATATGTACTATCAGATCGCGTAAAAATCTAAGTTATCTCTGTGTGTCCTATTTTCCCGTACACGTATTACGTCCCTTGGCAATGAAATGTCAACAAGTATCATTCTGCGTGCCATAGAGTGCACGTTTTATTTCTGATGTGTGCATATCTGTTGAAAGTGCGTATACATATGAAAAACTTACGGTGGAACGCATTGTTGGCTTGTCATGTCTTGTACATGCAACTTCTGGGCTCACTTGAAAAGCGATTAACGTTGTGTCTTGATACAGGTTTGCTGCAATAATTATAACAATAGTCATATTAACAATCATAACAACAAGCCAGATAATATTGTACATATTCTTTACGTATTACTATTATGAATAATAATCATATGTACTATCAGATCGCGTAAAAATCTAAGTTATCTCTGTTCTCCTATTTTCCCGTACACGTATTACGTCCCTTGGCAATGAAATGTCAACAAGTATCATTCTGCGTGCCATAGAGTGCCCGTTTCATTTCTGACTTGTGCATATCTGTTGAAAGTACGTATACATATGAAAAACTTACGGTGGAACGCATTGTTGGCTTGTCATGGCTTGTACATGCAACTTCTGGGCTCACTTGAGAAGCGATTAACGTTGTGTCTTGATACAGGTTTGCTGCAATAATTATAACAATAGTCATATTAACAATCATAAACAACAAGCCAGATAATATTGTACATATTCTTTACGTATTACTATTATGAATAATAATCATATGTACTATCAGATCGCGTAAAAATCTAAGTTATCTATGTTTGTCCTATTTTCCCGTACACGTATTACGTCCCTTGGCAATGAAATGACAACAAGTATCATTCTGCGTGCCATAGAGTGCACGTTTCATTTCTGATGTGTGCATATCTGTTGAAAGTGCGTATACATATGAAAAACTTACGGTGGAACGCATTGTTGGCTTGTCATGGCTTGTACATGCAACTTCTGGGCTCACTTGAAAAGCGATTAACGTTGTGTCTTGATACAGGTTTGCTGCAATAATTATAACAATAGTCATATTAACAATCATAACAACAAGCCAGATAATATTGTACATATTCTATACGTATTACTATTATGAATAATAATCATATGTACTATCAGATCGCGTAAAAATCTAAGTTATCTCTGTTTCTCCTATTTTCCCGTACACGTATTACGTCCCTTGGCAATGAAATGTCAACAAGTATCATTCTGCGTGCCATAGAGTGCCCGTTTCATTTCTGACTTGTGCATATCTGTTGAAAGTTCTTATACATATGAAAAACTTACGGTGGAACGCATTGTTGGCTTGTCATGGCTTGTACATGCAACTTCTGGGCTCACTTGAGAAGCGATTAACGTTGTGGTCTTGATACAGGGTTTGCTGCATGATATTATAACAATTAGTCATATTAACAATCATAACAACAAGCCAGATAATATTGTACATATTCTTTACGTATTACTATTATGAATAATAATCATATGGTACTATCAGATCGCGGTAATAAAAATTCTAAGTTATCTCTGTTCTCCTATTTTTCCCGTACACGTATTACGTCCCTTGGCAATGAAATGTCAACAAGTATCATTCTGCGTGCCATAGAGTGCCCGTTTCATTTCTGACTTGTGCATATCTGTTGAAAAGTACGTATACATATGAAAAACTTACGGTGGAACGCATTGTTGGCTTGTCATGGCTTGTACATGCAACTTCTGGGCTCACTTGAGAAGCGATTAACGTTGTGTCTTGAGTACAGTTTGCTGCAATAATTATAACAATAGTCATATTAACAATCATAACAACAAGCCAGATAATTATTGTACATATTCTTTACGTATTACTATTATGAAGTAATAATATTATGTACTATCAGATCGCGTATAAAAATCTAAGTTATCTTCTGTTTGTCCTATTTTCCCGTACACGTATTACGTCCCTTCGGCAATGAAATGTCAACAAGTATCATTCTGCGTTGCCATAGAGTGCACGTTTCATTTCTGAATGTGTGCATATCTGTTGAAAGTGCGTATACATATGAAAAACTTACGGTGGGAACGCATTGTTGGCTTGTCATGGCTTGTACAGGCAACTTCTGGGCTCACTTGAGAAGCGATTTAACGTTGTGTCTTGATACAGGTTTGCTGCAATAATTAAAACAATAGTCATATTAACAATGCATAACAACAAGCCAGATAATATTGTACATATTCTTACGTATTACTATTATGAATAATAATCATATGTACTATCAGATCGCGTAAAAATCTAAGGTTATCTCTGTTTGTCCTATTTTCCGTACACGTATTACGTCCCTTGGCAATGAAATGTCAACAAGTATCATTCTGCGTGCCATAGAGTGCCCGTTTCATTTCTGACTTGTGCATATCTGTTGAAAGTACGTATACATTTTGAAAAACTTAACGGTGGAACGCATTGTTGGCTTGTCATGGCTTGTACATGCAACTTCTGGGCTCACATGAGAAGTGTGATTAACGTTGTGTCTTGATACAGGTTTGCTGCAATAATTATAACAATAGTCATATTAACTATTCCATAAACAACAAGCCAGATAATATATGTACATATACTTTACGTATTACTATTATGAATAATATTCTATGTACTATCAGATCGCGTAAAAATCTAAGTTATCTCTGTTTGTCCTATTTTCCCGTACACGTATTACGTCCCTTGGCAATTGAAATGTCAACAAGTCATTCTGCGTGCCATAGAGTGCATGTTTCATTTCTGATGTGTGCATATCTGTTGAAAGTGCGTATAACTATTAATATGAAAACTTACGGTGGAACGCATTGTTGGCTTGTCATGTCTTGTACTTGCATCTTCTGGGCTCACTTGAGAAAGCGAATTAACGTTGTGTCTTGATACAGGTTTTGCTGCAATAATAATTATACAATAGTCATATTAACAATCATAACAACAAGCCAGATAATATTGTACATATTCTATACGTATTACTATTATGAATAATAATCATATGTACTATCAGATCGCGTAAAAATCTAAGTTATCTTCTGTTCTCCTATTTTTCCCGTACACGTATTACGTCCCTTGGCAATGAAATGTCAACAAGTATCATTCTGCGTGCCATAGAGTGCCCGTTTCATTTCTGACTTGTGCATATCTGTTGAAAGTACGTATACATATGAAAAACTCACGGTGGAACGCATTGTTGGCTTGTCATGGCTTGTACATGCAGCTTCTGGGCTCACTTGAGAAGCGATTAACGTTGTGTCTTGATACAGGTTTGCTGCAATAATTATAACAATAGTCATATTAACAATCATAACAACAAGCCAGATAATATTTGTACATATTCTATACGTATTACTATTATGAATAATAATCATATGTACTATCAGATCGCGTAAAAAATCTAAGTTATCTCTGTTTGTCCTATTTTCCCCGTACACGTATTACGTCCCATTGGCAATAGAAATGTCAACCAAGTATCATTCCTGCCTGCCATAGAGTGCCCGTTTC
>JAWPHD010025484.1:0-16127 GCA_037043455.1 Cyrtodaria siliqua
AAAGATAACATATCATTTTGTTAATATTTGCCATTTACTTTTATTTAAGAAATAATAAATAAGTACCTGTGTTTTATCGGTGAATAAAATACAGTTAGGAGTTCGGATGCGTAGTAATTATTATTTAATTTCTCGCATCCGAACCGACATTCTAAAACGACCTCCGCAGTCTTTCATATACACAAAGAAGAGAGACAGCTGTATGTTATTCTACGATAAAATACAGCTGTTCCATTAATTACCTGCGTATATTTCATCCGTTGGAAGCGCCACGTTACATGACGTCACTTGGTAAATATACGTCACGAAGACAAACTCAACTGCAATTTTAATGAAATGTTAATTATAACAAACTTGCCATTCCCCAAACCGTGCACACCCCCGATATAAACCCATCATATGAATCAGTACATATAACATTAATAAGCATCTTGAACAAGGTGAGAACGTTTGACGTCATACAGCGCAAGCTATATGACGTTAGCAATGACTTAATTGTTTGTCACGTGACTACTAGTGTATTGAAACGCAGAACTTTGCATACGGTGGCGCCCAATGGAACAGCCTGTAAACATAGAAGCCTGATTACCTTGACCTCCGAGATAATATATAGTGCCCCAACATTAGCGTAAAAAATGGGGTTATTGTTGTGTTAGAATCGAAATAATAGTTAGTCGTTCGGATGCGAGTAATTAAATCACTTGTGCTAAAGCACTCGTGATTTAATTACTACGCATTCGAACTCGAACTGTATTTTATTCACCGACATGAGAGGGGCTGTACCTATTAAATATTTCCATCAGATTGAAATATCGGTCACATGAGAGGTGGCACCTTTTCAGTATATGAAAGATCAAACTCCTGAATATTTCCATCTGATTGAAAGATCGGCCATATGAGAAGGTGGGACCTCTTGAACATGTCCATCTGATTGAAAGATTAGTCACAAGGAAGGGCGATAACTCTTGAATATTCCATCAGATTGAGAGATCAGCCATATTTGAGTTCGGCAGAATACCTCTTGAATATTGCCATCATATTGAAAGATCGGCCATATTAGAGGGCGGTACCTCTTAAATAGTTCCATCAGAAAGAAAGATTGGCTAAATGAGAGGGTGTTACTGAAGGAATATATTGGAAGATCAGCCACATGCCATATGAGAGGGTGTTACCGAAAGAATATATTGGAAAATCAGCCACATGAAAGGGCGGTTCCTTGAATATTTCCATCGGATTGAAATATCAGCCACAAGGAAGGGCGGTAACTCTTGTATATTTCCATCGGGATGAACGATCAGCCACATGATAGTGCGATAACTCTTGATTATACCATCAGATTGAAAGATCGGCCACATGAGAGAGTGGTGCATTTTGAATATTTCTATCAGACTGAAAGATCAGCCGCATGAGAAGGCGGTACTGTTACAGGACCCGAAGATGTGGAAAACAGCGTCATCAAAGACCAAAACTTACATTTCAAACTATCAAGTTCAGCACTAAACCAGAAAAATATTTTTATTTTAATAAGTGAGTAAGTCAGTTAAAGTTTACAGCCCAAAGGTGGCCCATTATACAAAAAACGTATCTAAGGGCATATGGTTGAAAATAACAATCAATAAAAATGATGTATCCCATGTGTCAACTTATCAACTTTAAAACAGATTGATAAATTGCTAATGTATCGTCTTTTAATTAACAAAAGTAGATAAAACTTCGAACAGAAACTGTAGCATTCACAAAACGAGGTCATCCAAAATCACGCACAAACATGAGGATTACTGAAAGCAAAGTATACGACACCACAACCTAAAAGGGCTGACCACAAAGTAACCGCCTTGGAATGGTCAGCGGCGTTTAAATCAGCAGCGTTTAAACCAGGTTCTATGGTGCACCACCTTACCTCACTCCTACCATAAACTTTACGTGATATATTATAGATAATTCACCGTAAACGATGTTCTATTTCTATTCTAATACCCCTAAAATGTGAAAATAACGCACACATCTGAAATCTTTCGCATTGCTTTGCTTACTCTCCTAACGTTGCATACGTTACAATGCGCAATGCTTATTCTCCCAACGTTGCAAAAATACAGTGATATATCGTTCAATATAACGAGATATTTTAAACTAGGCTATACGGTGCGGTGTATTAGAATAGAATATAATAGAATACTTTGATCGCATCAAAAGGTAAGCGTTCATAACATCCTGTGTCAGTGCGAATCGGTGCTTCACCACAACGGAATTTTGAATATGCACTACGACGTGTCCGAGTGAATAAGTATTTTACATAATTTCAGTTACTTTAAAGTAGCTATCCCGCCAACAATAGCCACATTTAACAACACATGTGTACCGTTTCTAAACCTACTGAGAGGGCTGACGTGGCGCAGTCGGTAGCGCGGCGGATTTGTAACCGGAGGCCCCGGGTTCAGTCCTCCGTGGTGCCACTGAGTTCCGTCTTGGGCAAGACACTTTCCCTTAGCCTCGTCCGTCGGATGGGGACGTAAACCGGGCGGTCCCGTGTATCGGTCTATCCTCCGAGCACGTTAAAGAACCATAGGAATCTATTCGATAATAAGAGTAGGGCAGGTTCCTTGATTCCTATGTATCCTTCCCCTCTCTCTGGGGCGGCTCTAAATAACCTATACTGAGTTGATGAGCCGTTAAACAACATTCAATTCTAAACATACTGACGACGGGAATTGTACATTTTGAGAATCCAAACTCTACAGACACTATATAAACGTCAAATTAAGTACATACACTTTAGAATAGAATATAATATAATACCTTTAATTTTCCAAGTATGGGTCATCACTAACATATAAATCAAAACAAGACGAATTCTGATGCAAGGCATCAAAGACGCCGCAATTTTGTGTAAGAAAATCAAGAGATGTAACTCTGCAATTGATGGTCCAATCTTGATTGAATTCAAACTTGTCCCAGATTTCATTTATATACGTTTGGTAAAAATCATAAGAAAAGTGAAGGCCCCATCATATGTACAAGGCAAAATATATCATTTTACATTGCATAGCTCTGGTGTTACTGGTCCAATCTGTTTGTTTTTCAAACTTGTCCTACTCTTCATTAATATTAACAATCCGGTAAAGGTCAGATGAAAACTGAAGTCTCTATTGTCTTAAGTAGGCAACATATAGCAATTTTACATATATCAAGGGTCGTAAATCCGGTGTTTTTGGTCTGATAGAAGGTGGTTTTTTGTAAACTTGTCCAAGATTTCATTGATATCAATGTAAAGCTTGTTAAAGGTTGGGAGAAAAGTATCCACAAGACACAAGTTTAGCAATGTTTGTTAATTAAAGGGCTATAACTATTGTGTTACAGGTCCGATTTGACTGGTTTCGAATTCGTCTAAGCTTTCATTAATATTAACAACGTGATACAGTTTGCTAAAGATCATATGAAAAATAAAGGGGCTGGAATGTAGACACGAAAAAATATAGCAGTTTTCGTTAATTCAAGGGCCATTACTCCAGTGTTTCTGGTCAGAAATTGCTGGTTCTCGAATTTGTCCGAACTTTTACTTATATTAATAATCTGGTAAAGTTTGATAAAGATCGAATGAAAAATGAAAATGCTACAGCGCTGGAACAAAAAAAGTTAACAAACGGACGGACCAAGTAGAGCTAAATATATATATATATGTACAAAAAATGGTAACATATATATATATATATATATATATACGTAGTGACAATGTTGAACGTTTTATTAAAATGATAATACATAGATGTCTTTTAACCATAAGTAATGATTTCCCTCAATTTATATTACCGAAACAATTTGTTTTTGATATATAGTTATGTCAGAGTATTAAAGGCTTTTCGGACAGACGCTTTCTAATGTTCCATATACCTTTCAAAGCGGCATTCAAATATCCATTGACATGAATATCTTCACAATAAGGAACAGCTTACCTTGTTAAGTAACTCCTATAATTCGCGGAAATAAATATGACCACACTTAAGGATTCAAGATTCAAGATTCTTTATTAAGAAACGTAAACATTGCAATGTTTCTTGTTACGTGATACAATGAATAATATCATATACAACAGTCAGTCATGATAGTATGTGCATAGACATATAGGCAATGAGCAAAACATGATTTATACGGTAAAGATATACAAACATATATTGAACATGAGGTTGAACTAAGTATACATTGACCAAAATAGAACAATGCAATGAGTATGTATGTATACATATATATACATATTGAAATATCATGAAGATAGATGTGCAAAAGATGGTGCAATATTTACTTTAAGTGAGATTTACAGTACATTTTCATGACGATTAACTATGTTGTGTCGAATAAATGTCGCTTGATATACTTTACAAAGTTTTGAGATAGCAGAAAAACTAACAGACTCAATAATAAATTTGAATAAATTTGAAAACGCTTTGTCTAACAAAGTAACGTGATTTAATATATTGTTTTCGAATGTCAGTGTATGCTTGACATATACAAATAAAGTGGTATTCGTCTTCTAGATCACCAGAATTACAAATTAAACAGTAGCGTTGATCATGGACGATTCTGTTAACACCACAACGACCTGTTTCAATCCGCAGTTGATGCGAAGACAGTCTTACCTTAGTAAGTACAATACGAAAGTTCTGTGGTATTTTATATAGATAATACTCATAATTGAAAGTGGTCTTACATAGTCTGTATGTATACAAAGATCGAATGTTATTTACAGTAGTATATCACGATTGAACAAATTGATCGATTATTCTTTGCTTGAACAAAAGATGAAAAGTAAGTAAATTAACCCCATCTGGGTTGTTCCATACATCAGAAACACCTGTATCATTTAACAATGTTTTGACACGAGAAACCCAATTAGTTTTACCACTATGACAGTCGAATGTTAATGACTTGTACAAATGTTGTAAAATGATATTGTCAGTACTAACAATTTTGCACCAATAATTAACAATACGGACATATCTATTAACATACATAACTCACCATATATAGCAGCATTACAAGAAGATTAGCGATTTAAGGAACTTTAGGTGAATTCTTTCAATTTC
This sequence comes from Cyrtodaria siliqua, assembly GCA_037043455.1. NCBI lineage: Eukaryota > Metazoa > Mollusca > Bivalvia > Adapedonta > Hiatellidae > Cyrtodaria > Cyrtodaria siliqua. Next base: position 5,079 of record JAWPHD010025484.1, read on the forward strand.
TTTACTTTTACTAAATCCCCATATTTCACAAGCATAGTTTAGTATAGAGCAAACGAAGGCATCAAATAGCTGACATATTGTACTAGGTTTCAATGAATAGTTACGTAGTATTTAGCGCACTAACAGATAATCAATAACGCTTGAACCGTTAGTACATACATAAGTATAGCAACCTGAATTAAAGTCATTACCGAGCCGTTCGTTTGCAAGCCGTAGGCAATTGGACTTACATATATAGATATAGGAGTTTTGTGTACCGAATATACGGTCGATTGGAACTTCTGAATAGTACATATCATTAAGGCTATGTAAAAAGGTATTGTCTAAATGCGTAATTTTACGGAAAACGCATTCGCAACATCTCGATAACGATATTGTTTATTTGTGTTTGAATTTAAATATAAAGTTCAGTCGGAGGATCGGAATGGTTAAAAAAACTAAAAATAACTGAAAAAAGAAGAAAAAAATATCCATCCTTACCGAGATATGAGCTCGGGACCTTTGAATCCCGAAGCGGGCGCTCTACCACTGAACCACACTATCGGTTTGGCATACACCAACCTTGTTATAATATATAGATAGACCATAGTATAGCATATTTTCCTTCTTTACAACTTTTCAAGATTTTGATGATGACATGACGAAAACAGACACAAAAGATGTAGGAGTACTGAACAATAATAAGTATAGCCATTAATGACGTGTCCATGAAACAACCTTTCTCTTATGATGTATCCGTTTCCATAATAACAGAAGTTTAGCCCCTACCCTGTTTTTCTGGAGATATAATTATTGGATTTTTTAAATTATATTTACTTTCCTTCTTATTATAATTATAAGTGTCTATACTATTAAAATACGTAACTCGTAATGTACTACTACAATAATTGTTGTTCTTTTTTATGTATTTTTTATGTAAACAAATTCTGTATTGCATTTACTGATGTTTCCATAATAACACAAATTTCTCCCAAATCGACGACTCAAATTTTCGTCATATTCCTAACTAGCCGCCGCCTTCAGGTGGCGTCAAATTAACAGTACATGTACAAATAATACATAAAATAACAAAAGTTTGATTCTGATTGTGAGAAAAAAAAATAACTAAAAGTATAATATAATAGTAAAAAACATGTAATAAAAATAGCAATCACACTGACCTTATTTGACATAGGAAGATATATATACTATAGTGTGTAAGTTGTAAATCAATAAACATTTAAACACATGTACTCTTATTATAATATTTATATAGCATTATTAATTGTACTTGATCCTATTTGGTAACAGTTGTATTTACGTCTCACAACACAGTTAATTTTGCATAGCTCTGCATATGTAGCAGGACCCCTCTGGACCACTGTATAACTTAATGAATTTTCTTAAAAATATTTTCTTTGTGAAACTTGATGTCTGTTGCACGAAATATCCAACAAAAAACACGGGGTTGACCAATTTGCTTTTTTTTAATATCAATAGTTTGAAGAGACCCTCTTGAATTTGTCCATTTCACTGACATTTTCAAATGTATCACTACCCAGTATTAGATTCTCAGATCAGGGCTCAGAAACATTCAGGCATATCCTAACCTGTATGAAATCATGAACGTGTCCCATTCTTGTCACCTGCAACAAAAAAAAGAGAAAATATTTGCACATTTTAAGAAATAAGCAAGAACCGAATAACACAGATATTTTTTTTAAGCTCCAGAAAGTTCTACCGTGACTGGCAAGGGAATACCGTGACTGGCAAGGGAAATAACTGTTTAGTGAGACCTATAACGGTAGCATACTGGGTTAATATGTCACTATTTTTTTTTTTATTCTTAAAAGCCATACAAATGTATCCAGAGTTGACATTCATAAAATTATTATTTGATTTTGCTAAAACAACAAAAAGAGTTTTTCGCTGCGAGTTATAAGCAGTGCATATAGTGATAAAATGTATTTCATATTCGATGTCTCCAGCTGAACAACTTTCCTACAACATATATTAGTTTTTGTAAGTGTCGCAAGATAACCCTAGTGGTTGGGACTAACTCAGGAAAGAATCAATGACGGTGACTGCATTAACATAAGTTTAATGCAACTTTTAAAATATGTTAAATATATATACAATTATCAAGAAAAACAAGCGAATACACAGATGAAATATGAAAAGACTGTTCTCATGAACGTTTAAGACGTTCGTCGTATTATCACAAATACTGAATGTGTCGACTGACTATATATGACACTAAAGTTTTGTTGCAGTAACAACAATGTTGATGATCACAAACGTTACACAGATCGATGCACGATTCCAATGATGGGCGATGGTCATCAAAAGCCTTCTACATTATTTGTTTCAACTGTAACTTATTTCGTACACAACGGCTTCGTTTGTTTCAGTCAACTCGTATATTTCACCCATTAAATTTAAATACAATACTTTTTGGTCGCGAACACTTGTCGGATGACGATAATGAAATTCTCTTCGAATCAGTGCAAATGTACATAAGAGAAACACAGAGATTTGTCTAGATTTAGATTTACTTTTGCAACTCATGCTGATTGACTCTCTTCTTTCGAACTTTACACAATCTCTATACTTTTCTTTTTTCCTTTTTTCTTCACTAGTTCCATTATGTGCAAGTTATGTATATTTACCTATGTAATTGTCTAACTTTGTGTGTATACTATTTTGTCGAGAAGGGCATTAACTAATGTTGTAAGAACTTGTAGCCCAACCCTTTTGCGATTATATATTGGCAATAAAATATGTTTAAATTAAAAGCCTTCTATAAGGGTTGATGACGCGATGATTAAGATGACGCGATATCTATGATGACGCGATGAATAACCTCCACCAAGGCTGTGGGTTTAGATCCTAATGAAACTAAAACATGAAAATAAATAGGGCCCATATGATAATCACTTGTAAAATTTATATTAAATTATAGAATGGTCACTGAAATTCCCTTTGTAATAAATCGTTTAATTGAAAATACTTGAATATGTTCCCTTTAACATGTATAATAATGTATACCTAAGACCAAATAAAAACTTATCTGTATTCATACAGTACCTTTTAATTCTTCACTTTACCTTCCTTTTATCTCCATATCGACGACTACACGTATGTGACTTGAACAAAGCCTCCACAAACTTACCCATTATTAAAAATCGTCTACGTATAACGCATGCGTTGTACTTTTCTTGTTCTTTTTTTCATGCAAAATGTTACTTTCTTTAACTGCATTTAATAAGAGACTATTAACATCAAATGACAGTAATCTGTGGAAATACTTAACAGTACTAATTAAAGCTTCAAAGTAAAGAGGGTATCTACCCGATTCACCAACAACTGCATCATTACATGCTTTTGTATGAACATATGTAACATGTTTTAAAAAGTGCATGTGTAATTTATTACATGGCATATCACTATTACATGTAAACATATTATAACCAGTTTTCTTTACTTTTGAGGAATTAATAGTCATTCGAGCAGGAAATGTCCTCCATATTTCACTGATATATAGCATTAACGGTTTCACTGTATACATATTATATTGTTTATACTGAGAGTAAGATTGCCGAAACTGCTACATGCACATTTATATATACATTGTGCATTTAACAGGGGCGGATCCAGGATTTCATGTTACGGGGGCGTACGTTTTCCAAAAATGCGCGGACAAAAAACAAAACAAAAAGAACACCCTTGTGTGCCATTTTTAGAGGGGCGTTAACATCTTTTTGGGGTTAACAAGCAAAAAAAACCTCCATAAAAACTTGTTATGGCAGGTGTAAACATACTTGACAAGGTTTTAGGGGTGGAGGCGCGCGCCGGCTCCCCCACCTGGATCCGCCCATGCATTAAACTCACTGTCTGGGTTAATTCTATTTAAACGACTTTGATGTAAACTATTCAGTGAATATCCTATGTTATTACGTACGATGCAGATCCGAATGTATCTGTACAAACGAGGAGCCGTGCGTGTTTAAAGCTCGGTGTGTTTTTCAGCCATTTTAAGGTGCACCCTTAATATCCTGGGACAAGTGTCGGGGATGGCCAACCCTTTCCGCAAATAACAATTAAACGAGTAATACAAGGTAAAGCATACATCAAGAGCAATCATTTAAAGGCCATGGTTGAGTATAAAAAAATGGCCCCAGAGAAACTTGCCTGATCATTTTATGCGTTATGCTGCTCAGAGAGGTTTAATCACACATTTCTAAATAATAAAGCATTTTAAACCACATTTGGCATGTAAATACACTAAATAAACATTACTCTACTCTATACAGATATATCAAAATAATTATATAATGTATTTATTTTCCATATCTGGAACAAAACTTTTTATTCCTGTCAAATTTTAAATGTTGGTGCATCGATTAATAGCTGTACCTGTAAAAATAAGATCATTGATTGGTCAGAGTGCTGAAACCCTTATCTTGACGCGGACAAAATACAAACTGACTACAGTTAGTGGTAGTGGCTACCGAACTCTGGGATTTAATTGAATTGAATGTTGTTAAACGGCTCATCAACACAATACAGGTTATTTAGAGCCGCCCCAGAGAGAAGGGAAGGATACATAGGAATCCGGGAACCTGCCCTACTTTTATTATCGAATATATTCCTATGGTTCTTTAACGTGCTCGGGACCGCCCGGTTTACGTCCCCATCCGACGGACGAGGCTAAGGAAGAGTGTCTTGCCCAGGAACACACCGACGGAACTCAGTGGCCTCCGGTTACAAATCCGCCGCGCTACCAACTGCGCCACGCCAGCCCCTGAACTCTGGGATTTAAACACTAATATATGTCGTAAGTGTTGATATCAATGATATCTGTGGTGTTTGAAACTCCTTAAAAAAACTAACCTGCCAAATAACGGTAAAAGTTGCATTACAAAACCGCTTATCAAAACTCTATCCAGGTGTTCAGGTCATATAATAATGTATATGTGCCGATTAAAACTACGGACTCATTCAAGAGTTCTTAAAATACCCGTGACTGAATATGCGAAAATGAATTACGTGTTGGTAACTCTTAATTCGACGCTCCAGTTTCAGGCTTTGGCTTGGCTTGTTAATATCGTTTATATAATGTCTATAGAGTTTGGATTCTCAAAATGTGTAATTTATATATAGATACCTCCTCGTCAGTAGGTTTAGAAACGGTTTACATGTGTTGTTAAATGTGGCTATTGTTGGCGGGATAGCTACTTTAAAGTAACTAAAATTATGTAAAATACTTAATGCCTCGGACACGTCGTAGTGCATATTCAAAATTCCGTTGTGGTGAAGCACCGATTCGCACTGACACAGGATGTTATGAATGCTTATCTTTTGATGAGAGAAAGTGTTTTTATAATACAAATGAAGATGGCGGGCATGTTCTAATTAATTGCCCATTGTATGAGGATATCAGACAAATGTATTTTGCAGGCGTTTACGTTGATAATTCTGATCTTAGATATAAATCGACTTCTGAGAAACAGCGTTTTATACTAAGTTGTAAAGATAGTCGGGTAATTAAAATGTATGCCAAATTTTGCTTTAATATACTAAAGAAGAGAAGAGATAATCTATATACATTATTTTAAGATTGTACATTGAACAAAAATATATTGTATTTTTAAATATATTAAACGTTTTATAATGACATACAGTTATTTATGCATCGAAAGCTTTTTATATTACGTTTTATATTGATAATGTGAATGTATATTAGGTAACTTCAGTTAGAAATAGTCTCTCATAGATATATATAGAGCCTCTCTTAATTTTCATTTACAGTATTGAATATTGTTTTAATATTTGTAATTTTAATTTGTATATATGAAGGTGAGAATTAGATAAAAGAGATGTTACATATTCTGAGGGAAAATAAGTTAAGCAAGTTTGTTCGATGAAATAATACTGTATACAAGATATACTGACATTTTGGGACTTTACGGGCTTGACCCCTATATTCATTTATTCGTTACGTCATTAAAATGTTCGACTGTTATTGATGTGTGTTTAATAAAATATTGTGTCTATGGCAGTAGTTTCTTGATCTTACAGCCAAAAATGTATTATTTCCAGGGTGCAACAAAAACTTGCTAAACTTTTTTCCCTCAGTATATGTTATGTTAACTGAAATAAGTATACAAATATATATTTAAAAACATCTCTCCTTGAACATGATCATCAATCTCCATATGTTTGTATGTAATTCCTTTTTAATAAATTTTACTAATTTAACTGCCAGGTGTCTTAATTGATAATTGTAATCGACTCACTGGTGTATACCAACGGTTAACCGCAACAATTCATTACATTAAATAAAGTTCAGTTTAAACACGTTCAAATAAAGACAACGAAACGGTGTGTGTATATTTTGTAAGAAGCCGCGGTAGTCATAAGGGGCTACAGTATAAAGTTCGTAAGAACCCATGAACCAACATATGAATTTTGATAAATTTATTTTTAACAAAAAGGCAGTTGCATGTAGTGAAATTCATTTAAAGGGGTTGTTGCACCTTCTGAAACTAGCTTCATTTAAAAGGGCTTTAAAAACCATGGAAAAAAAGTTGAAATAATTATCGAAATATCACAAAAGATGCAGGAGATATGGTCTTTTAAAAATATGCAAAAATTCTCAAACGGAGGCAGCCATCTTGGATTGATGACGTCATCGCGCCCTTTTACCTTTTATTGCATATTGATAAATATCATTTAAAACAAGTAATAACACTGCAAATACATGTAAATCGTAAAAAGAGCATATACAATATAAATAGTTTACTTTGTATTTATAATTTAATACATTTATTTGCTTTAAACACTATTTATTATCTATTTTCCATACATAGAAAAAAGCGCGATGACGTCATCATTCAAAGATAGGTGCCTCCATTGGAGTACATTGTACATTTTCAAAAGATCATATCTCCGATATTTTTTAAGATATTTAGATAAAGTTTTCAGCTTTTTCCACGGTTTTTAAAGCCCTTTTAAATTAAACTAATTCCAAAACAGTGTAACAACCCCTTTAAACGTAAAGCGGTTAGAATTTCAAGTTAAGCTTTTAACCGATGACACAACACATACGTTGACGTTTGATTAATATATTACAACAAGTAACCCTTTAATGTATTGTAATATATATTTAAACAATTCACCAGTGTCTCAACTTTTTTTTTCATTTTCAGCTTGAATAGATTGTTTGAAAACAAATGCTAAATTGATACTCCGGAGAGATAATGTAACCATATTGTGAGTCCAAATCTCATTGTGTCGCGTTTAAAACTTGTGAAGCTTATACAATCCGTATTTCGATTACAAAAGAAACAGGTCGACTAGGTGAAAGCGGTGTACGACAAATAAACGATTTATGAAACCAGAGTAGCTCCGTTTAAGAAGCTTTAAAACACATGTGCGAAAAACCGTCATGTGTGTTTAAACCACTGTCCATTTAGTTTTCAAATTGACACTTTGTTTTAAATGGTTTTACACATGAATGTTCAAGAAAATAGTGCGGTAATAGTGATTAACATAGTCTAAGGAATTTAAAAAAAAGTGCGTTTTCCTAAGCATTTTTGCATTCTTTATTTTCACAATGTGTTTTGGAGTTTCGAAACTTTAATAAAAATGTGTAAAAGAAAAAGAAAGTAAGGGTAAACGGTGATATTTATCCGGCATAGAAAATATCTTAATGTGACGTATAACGTGTTACTATAGTATTACAATGTTACTGATGATATTAAATGGAGAACAATGTATCTACAGCATGCTGACCAGCCAGTGTACTCATTGAAATATTTTACGCCTGAAAAGCCTGGAAAGACAAAACAAAAGGAAATGAACAACGGAATACAGAACGAGTCGTCGGCTACAGTGAACGACAAAATGCACGACAAGAAAGATAAGGTCAAAAGCTTTCTTCAGCCAGATGAAAATGCGTTTATGCAAATAAGAAAACGGTTAAGCACATTGACATTATCCACAGCGTATAAAACTGGTATGGAAACGCAGTATTTACGGCCAGTGTTTAATGAACGTAATTTACCACCACGTCGAATAAGCTCTATTAGTTCTCGAGACACCGACAAATATAACGACTTTCAACCGTTTCAAAAGAAACGTGCGACATCTAGAACAAGTTTTCTAAGCGACGATATTGAATTTCGACATGGCGTACGACCGTTTGAACCTCCGAACAGTCGTGCTAGTGAAACGGCAGCTTTGAACAAATTAAACAGAAATATTCTTACACCTAGACAAAATCCGGAACTATTTTCAAGACAAATTAGAATGAAAAATAAATCGGAAAAGGCTAATACTTCAAGGAGTACATCTCCTAAAAGTATGAAAAGTCTTGAGTCCACTGGGAAAGTACATCTCGGCTTAATCGAAAGTCTTGATTTAAATGAACAACTTAGCGATGTTGAAAAAATAAAGGAGAGATATTCAAGCGATCATTTTATGAATTCGTTATCTTTATACAAGGTAAGAGGTCATGACCGTTGTTTTCACCCTGAGGGAGGTCCGTCTGGACATGTAGCACGTGGTACGAGATTGCTCTCTCCAGACCATGACCGTGCAGACTCAAAACTGTCATCAGATAGTGTAAACACACTTGGCAATATCATATCCCCCCGAATGATCATGCGCCTCACTACGTCTGCTAACGGAACACATGAATGGCAGCCCGAACAGAGTCATGTATATACCCAAATGCAACCTAAACCCAAGTATATGCGTGCACAGAAACCGCTATCGAAGAGAACACGGAAGAAGAGTGTAGGGTTTAATATGGTACCTATTGAACTCACAGATGACGAATCAGTTACAAACCATCCATTGAGTCGAGAAGGTTCATTACAGGAGTCGCCCAGATCGACAAGGCCAAAATCCATACTTAAAAGAACGGCCAGTTATGAGTCGTTGTCAAAGCAAAGCGATCGTTCACCTAGACATAATGTAGAAAACCATGATGACGAATTTTTAGCGAACGCCAATTCCCGCTGGAAGTTTCATTTGCCAACAATCCATTCGCCGATTTCTTCCTCAAGACCACGTCCACCTATATCATTTAGAAAGAAAATGTACCACTTTGGCGATGGCGCTAGTAGGGAGTTTGAACAAGTCATCACAAACTACGGAAATTGTCGACAGAATAGTATGTTACGTGAACAAAGTGCTGTACGTGAGAGTTCACATGTAACATAATGAGACTTGCGTGTATAATGGCATACTAAGTAGATTTAACATATAAGAATACATACATCCATCAAACATTCAAGCGCATACTGTGTTACTGTAAATTAAACACCCGAATGCTAGTCTTCTAGTTGTAAATTTAAAAAAAAAGGAATCCCCTGGTTCCAACACGTGCAAACCACAGGAAAGGACTAGGTATGATAAGGGACAAAATTGGCCCCCAATACTGAAATAGTGAATACCCACATTTTTAAGAATTATTTTAGCTACAAATGGACCAAATCATAAATTAGAACTCATTAAAAGTAAGTTTGAATGCTCTAAAATAGTTTATGAGCTTCACAAACAATGCCTTTTCTTTCAAAACTGGACATTTTGGTTAATTTTTAGCAGTTTTCACTCAGTTTTTGGTCTTGGAAATATAGAGCGCACCCTCGAGCACAGCTGATTTTTTGTTAAAACATGTTCTTGATAGGGATACATCATCAGCGAAAAAACTGGGTGTGCTCGGAGGTGCGCTTTATATTTTTAGGATCAAAAATTTGCTCAGAAAAGTTCAAAATCTACACAATATGACAAAATTACCAAAAATGCCATTTGTTGAGACCTGTTTAATCTTCTAGATAAATAAAAGACCTTTTGAATATCCAATATGAACAATTTACTTAGGCATGCATACCAAATTAAAGTAAAATAATGTCTGAATATTTTGGGGGCCAAAATTCCCTCATCATATCTTGTCCTTTCATTTGTTTTTGGTTATTAGGCTACCTTTTGTTATTATAATAATTCCTGAAGGACTTTAACGGGACACATGGCAATCTTTATTTTTTAAAACTCACGGCGTCACGCTAGTTTTTCTACATAACTGGCATTTGTTCAATCATTAATAGTAATTATAAGAATAGTATTAAGCCATTTGTTTTTGCATATTATTAATTATTAAAATTAAAACCTGTTGTATAATAAGACGAAATAGTGAATACTTAAAAATTGATTTATTTAAATGTGACCAGGGTAAAAATGATGCTGGATATATAAATCGGGACACCCATTTCAAAAGCTTTAAGATTGCCGTGTGTCCATTTAACGGGAAATCGTAGTGTTGTTTTTATGAGCTCAATAAGATAATTATGACGAATTATGACGTAAGTAGTTCAATCTCAAATGCATCAGACTGCCGAAAAAACAACAACAACAGAAGCATAATTTTGGAATGTACACCGGATATAAAAACAACAAGTAGACCACACTTTGGTGAATTTTGGCTCATATATCTGAGAGAATTGACAAGGGATCGTAGGCAGAAAGGTATTGGTGGATAGAAAATTCATTTCTGCACGCGTTAGTACATAGGGTGTATGTATCTGAGATTTTCGTACACGTCTGCTTGACCTCAGAAAAACAACACTTAAATTTCACGTCACAGTCCTTCATAAGTAATTATTATAACAGAAGTATGCAATTTCCTGTAATACAAACACGAGGAAAAGTAGCATACTCGGGTGTATTGAGTCTGTTCGTGAGGTAGTAATAGGTTTAAATTTGACGATAAATAGTAATAATGACCGACAGCGTGGAAGTATTTTTTCTCCAAATTGCGGAGTGGGATGCGGGGGTGGGGGGTGGGGGGTGGGGAATATATGTTTTATATAAGAAATCTCTCACTGCGGTGGGGTGTGGGTGGGGAGGGGTAGTATTTATAATACTTATTTAAACGTTTTGAAATATATATGTTTTATAAATCTTTCACTGACGGTTAATAAACATACACAGGTGGTAGACGTTGCTTGTTTTAATGGAAAACCGCCGGTGCGTTCAAATGATCATAAACAATAACTACTTGGT